>PVJA010003636.1:0-64379 GCA_004027025.1 Myocastor coypus
TGCGCCTCTTGCTTTGTTTCTTAACCACCATGAATAGGGCAGTTTTGTTTCATCACATTTCTACCATGTTTTTCCATGAAGCCAGACAACCATGTAATAAACCCCTGAAACTTTAAGTGAATTAAATCTCTCTTCCTTTAAGTTATAGTTATAGGTGTTAGCTATAGTCAGCAGTAGGAAACCTGGCTAATACAACTACTGCATAATTCCATTTCCATGAAATGTTCAAAATAGGCAAGTCTGTAGAGATGGAAAGTAACCCAATGGATGCCTGTGGAGAAGAGGGGAGAATGGGGATCACTGCCAATGAGTAGCAGAGATTCTATGACCACATTCCCTTGAGCTTTCTCAAGTAGGCCTTAAGTTTGTCCTGTAAGGACTTTAATACCGACATAGTATCTAAAAGCTCAGAGCTCCATCCATTTTGATGGTCACTGGAGTCCCTTCAAGTGCTTGCCTCAGGAAACTCAAGACTGACAAAGAATATACTGTTCACCCAAGCCAATAATTAGATATGTCTCGTAGTCTCTGTGGGAGCAAGGGAGTCTAACTCGGATGAACATCAGTTAGCCAAGCTGATGGATTTCACTTGGAGCAACACCTCCTTCCCATTTTTTGGTAATTTTTAACTTCTCTGCATCTACTGAGTATGTCTCTTCCCATTCTCTAATTTACCCTTTAAAATGCCCACTCAGCTCTATTGCAAATTAAAGATGAATTTGGTGGCTGCTGAATTCACGGATAGTAAAAGAACATTATTGGTTAAAACCTCATTCTTATAATGTTGACAAGGGACTGGGTTTGTAAATCTTTTCCTCTTCCTGCACGTCCTCCTCTTTGTCCTCCTCCTCCTCCTTTTTCTTTTCTTCCTCCTCCTCCACTTCCTCCTCCATCTCCATCCCAAACCCCATCACTATCTCCTTCTCCTCCTTCTCTTTTTCTTCTTTCTGTTTTTGAGAATATGGTTTAGGTCTTCACTCAAAAGATTTAATTCTGTGGCTCTGTTCATATTAGACATGGGTACAATGTTTTATTGATTTTAGATTTTTTATTTTTATTTTTAAAGAGAATACAAAATAGTAAAAAAAAAAAAGAATAAAACATCAGAAATGATACAGAGTTTCACTAAAAAATAGGAAGTCAATAATGCTTTATTTTTTGACAACAAAAGTGCTCTAAAATTGTAATGTCTGTATAATTATGTAAATTTATCAAAATCATTAAGATATATACTGCAATAGTTCTTTATAGCATAGATATGTGTTGGCAAGGTCAGCAAGTAGTAGAATGTAAAAAGACCAAGCTCCAAATTAGAAGACAGTAAACAAATAACAGTCATAATATATGATGGGCAATATCACAGCCATACTATAACTCACTAACTTTCTGCTGGTCTGTCTAACTGCACCACTCTGTGGCCCCACATAAATGCAGACTCAAGTGTAAATAACACTTCAAGGAACTGGCTCAGTTCTGGAAGCATCTAAACGCTGAGGTGGAGAGTCCTGAAATTCCCTTTCACAGGCTTAGCCCAGAGTTCTGAGTTAAACCTTTATGAACAGTGTAGAAAGCTCCCTAGCATAGACACCTGGCAAGATCTTTTCCTCTGGCTCTTAAGTGATCCTGTCACCTTGGGAGTTAGTAGGACCAGGTAGCATTTTATTAACTATCACCACTAACTGTCACAAATGTACTTCCTGGGCAAAGCCATTCAAAATGCATAATGAGTTCATGACTGTTACTAATTGAAATATAATGAAAGATGGGCTGGCTATGAGTCTGCGAGCTGTACAGAGGCAATCTAAAAAACAAAAACACAGTGAAACAAGTTCTGCAATCGAATCAAACAGGTACCCTGTCTTTCCTGAAAGTGATGGAAATGAAACTGATAGAATTTTCCTGTCTTTTGAGGTAAGGAGCAATGTGCTCTTCCTTTCTGGAAGTTCTAGTATAATCAAGACAGCAGAGAAATGCATTTCCTTCAGCCTGGGGAAATATAATGAGCACTCCGTGAATGGCAGTGATAACAGTGGTCAGTGAGGGGAGGTGGCAACTAGTAATGGTGGTGGGAAAGTCTACTTGCAGTGGAAAAACCGTGGCTGGGTCCATCAAGGCCACAAAAGTGGGAACAAAGAAATATAGGGAGACCTTCACTAGCCACCCTGTGAGAGCCACAATGAGATATTTAATTCCAAGTAAAGGAGCAAGCTGTATATTGCAAAGTTAATTATTCTGATTTGGTCTTGAAAAACACAAAATTGGGGTCTGGTGTGCAATGTTTTCAGGATCACTAGAAAAATTCTCAAGGTGGCACAAGCAGAGACCACTACAGAGACAAACCTGGGTGCTTCCCCTCTTCCTCATTATAATTTGTGGGGTTGGTTTGTTTGTTTGTTCGCATGCGGAGCCAGGGATTAAACTCAGGCCTTTGTGCTTGCCAGACAAGCACTTATTCTACTGAGCTATCTCTCCAGTACCTCCTCATTAAACGTTTGGTTTTTTTTTTTTTTTTTTTCCTCTGAGACAGTCAGGGATTTAAAAGTGGCTTTTGCTAAAACTAAGTAAGAGTACATAACTAAGAGCAGAACAAAGGTTGACATTGATTTTATATCTTTCATTGCCTTAAAACTCTGGCTATAAATATAATACTTAGGAAAGTAGGCAGAGCAAAGCTTATTAGCCCTCAATTAACCTATACAATCTCATTCCCCTTCAAGACAGCAGAACACTAAGAGAGAAGGAATTTTCAGAAGTCAGAGGAGCATCTCCTTACCAGCCTTTACCACATCTGCTCCAAACCTTCCCCCTTGAAGTAACACTTAAGTTTCCAGCCATAATCCTGAACCTATAGTTACCCGAGTCCCAGGGAAAATAGGGATGCCCATGACTGAAAGTCATCACAAACTGAGGGTAAATCACCCTGCAGGACAAGAGGATTCCTTTGTAGCTATAAAACTATGACTGAGGGGATGATCACCTGGCCTCAGTCCACTGCAGCACTCCATCAGACTGGTCTGCGTACCGCAGGCAAGCTAATCTGACGCTCTTCGTCAGCATGTACCCTTCCCACCACTATTCAAGTTGGGTCTTATCTCCACCCTCTCTTATTTTCCAATTTTTTTTTCTTGCAAGTTCATGCTGTAACTTTAATTTCCACTGTCACTAAACAAAGGACCTGTGCTGGCCAAGGACATAGCAGCGGAGGGTATCCGGAGAGGGTTTCAAGCATTCAAGCTCCTCTTCTTTCATTCAGTCAATCCTATGCCCTGAAGACTGCTACCCTTCCCTCTGTCTCTGGCTCAGCTTGGCTGTCATCATGGCTTATACTGCTACCCATTTAGGCATACCTTGGCCTGCAAGGTCCCAGGATCTCTAAACTGCATGTTTCCCATGGCCAGGAAACCACCTCTCTCAGCCAAGTGGCCCACAGAAAGATCTGCTGAGAAAGGGGGTCACCCTGCACCGGGGTTGGTTCTCAGGGTTTGAGAATGGCAAATGTGAGGATATGTGAGTTACACCAATAACTGGGCCTGGTCTGACAGGGCTGGCCTGGGGAGCAGTGGAAAGGATGCCCAAAGAGGAGCATTTGTGGCCTGGCCACACTGCCTAGGAGGCCTCTCTAATCTGTCCATGTGGGCACCTTTCCTCCTCTCGGGGAAGACCTTGCTAATTGCTCTTACTCCCTTACTGCTCTGGGCTGTAGCAATGAGCAGCAACACACAGGATGTTTTAGGCTCATCAAGGCCCTCCAGTGGTATGAGATCAGGACATTCCAGGGTGGCAAGGAGGCAGGATGCAATCTGTCACAAACATCCTGAATGTTGGGTATGCAACATAAGCACACAATGGTGCAACCTCATCTGGCATAGATGTGACCTGCTGGTAGCCATGGGGGTGTGGGCCAGAGCAACTTCTGAATGTTTGGATCTGATGGGCTCTAGGGAGATGGAAAAGGCAGCACCCTTTGACTTCATCACTGCTTATCTCGCTGTTTTGCTGTCCTCTTGTTTTGGCAATGGCCTACCCTTCCTCTCTTCTCATTTTTCTTTCTTTGCATGAAATCTTCCTTTATTTTGAATATAAATTATGTTAAACTGTTCAGCAGTTGTCCAGACAATTGTTCAGGTGGGATAGAAGAACCAGGAATCTTCAGCTACCAGCAATGCTTCCACTTCTCAGCTTCTTGGACTGAGCTGCTCACACCCCAGAGCCTTGCCCCAGCCATGCCTACCTTGCTTTTTTTCCTCTTCGTTTTGCTGAAACACTTGGGAGGAAGACTACATTGCGTAGTAACATTCTCATGTTTGGCACAGATATAATAAAGTAAAAGCACGTATATCTTCATTTAGACACTGCAGAGATCCTTGAGAATTTTCAGGTTTCCCAGCGACCTTTAGGATACCTCCACAGTCCTGGGTTCACCCCACTAGGTTCTTGGACTACTTTCAGAGAGATGTTTGCGAGTACTGTTTGGATGGCACACTTAATCTTCTTTGTATCCCCGCAATAAGGACCCTAGAGGTGGGTCCAAGGTCTTAGCACTACAAGGCATAATGATCAGATGGACTCGGTGTCCAGCATTCTCCTGGGTACGAAGTCCACAGCTAGCCCATCACTGCTAAGATGTGGCTGTGGCAGCACCAAGGGACAGTAGAAGACCTGGAGCGCTTCATCTCCATACCCTCCTGACCCACCCAAAGACATAACAGAATGTGATAGCGGGTGTTTCTCAGTGTCATGTAAAGTATGAATCAAGCAACTTTTAAAAACTTGGTTATTTTTGTGAGCTTGTGGGCTAATCCATGAACGGGATGCCGCTGTGTGTGCCAGCTGCATGACAAGGTTAGTCTTGGCTGTCCTTCCACCAGAATGCTGTCCAGATCTTCTGATGCTGGTATGGGCCAGACTGCTCCATTTTCTTGTCCTTATAGGACCATGGGCTTTCAGTGGTATTTATTACTTCTCATTCATTTATCCCTTACTTCGAGCAAGTGGGACCACAGAGGCTGTAAGCAGAAAACATCATTGTTCTAGCCCTGAATAAAGCTCCAGCAGGTCCCATGGCTGTCTGATAACCTTTGAGTAACAGTGACGACCAGCTCAGTGCAATCAATAATCTAAACTCCAAATTCTATGAAAGGTTAAATCTTCCCCCACCTGCCTCAACTCAAGAGCTACTGCACCCTGAGGTACCTCTGTATAGTCAGCTTCTCCTACGCCACTAGGCAAATAGTCATGCCTTGGAAGTGTCTGGAAGTCTCGTGAGCTTCAGCTTCCTAATTTGCAAAATAAGAGAATCTTCCATCTGCCCCGCTTATCTCACAGGTCTCTCTCCAAGAATTAGAATAAGCTTGTCAGGCTATGTTAAAAGCCTGTGCTTGCTGGGTATGGTGGCATACACTTGTAATCCCAGCACTCTGGAGCATGAGGCAGTACATCACTGAGTTTGAGGCTAGCCTTGGCTACATAGTGAAAGGCCAGTCTGAACTACACAGTTAGACCCTATCTTAAAATTTATATTTTAAAAAAAAAGGCTCATTTGTAACTGCATAGAATGAATTAACGTGGGAAAAATTTACATGTTTATAAATTTGGATCTTTACATCCAGAAACATGATCAGTTTTTCTGTGTATTCAGCTTTTGGCTGGTTGATGTTGTCTGATTTCAATAGTTTGATAGATTTTTGTGAGAAGTGCTACCTATTTGTTGACTTGTTTATTCCCTATGGATCTTACACAGTAGTTGTTTTGAAGCACTTTTTATATGGTCTTCTAAAAGGATAGGCACTCTGATTATCAACTACTTATTGAAACGTCAAAGTGATTTTTATAAGTTCTTTTTCTTAACCAGGTCCCTTAGTTATTATTTTTTGACTAGTTCTATTGTTATTGGTCCTATATTGATTAGCTCTAATAAGCTGTTGGTTCTATATTTTCTTGATATATTATAAAACTGGGGAATAATTACAGCCCTTCTCATATTGATTCTTGTTCATGTCTCACTGCAGGAGCAGGGTCAGCAAGAAAGTTCTGTGAAACAGCAGAAGTGGAGTTCAGCATCCAGGCCACGTTCTGGCTTTCATGGAAATGTTTTAAATGCTTTCTTATTAAGTGATGTTTGCAGTGGCTTTCTTGATAGGTGTCTTTTAGAAAGTTAAGTGTTTTTCTATTTCCAGTTTCCTAAGACCTCTTATCTTCTACAGCTACTTAATTTCCACAATACCAGTATCAGTATTTAAAACTTTTTGTTTGCATATGCTTGCATTACATAAACGTTATACACCTTGTGTGGAGTTGGTCCACGTAGACAGCATGTCTGAGTTTCTTTTTTCACGCCCTTTTCACTGTCCCATCTCTTGGTCCCCTGTCCATTTGAGAAAGACCTGCCTACTTCCTATTACTGATCTTTTATTTTGCTTTTTGTATCTAACCTGCTTTTAATATAAAAATCCATGCAATTAATCTTGCATTACTTCAAATGCAATGTTTAAGCTTGTGATGTCACTTAAGATTGCATTTATTGAAGTAATGACTTGCTCATTAGCCTGATGTAGTATTAATCAAAATTATAATGTTGAATCAAGTATGCCTTTCTAATACTAATTTACCTTGGTTATACTATATTGATCTAAGAATCAGCTTTTGGTTGATTTTGTCTACTGTCTTACTGTTTTATTTTCTACTTTTTCACTATGCTTTTCTTCTGCTTGCTTTAATGATAAATTTATTCTTCCTTGTACAGTTTCCTAATAGACACACTTAAATTATTAATTTTCAACTTTTGTTTTTATATTTGTCAGTGCTACTATTTTCCCTATAAGCAATTTAGCTATATCTAAAACTCTTGATTATTGGAATCCTATATAATCGCTATGCATTCTATTTATTTGGTATATCTATTAAACTTGCCAGATGTATTAAAAACATCTCTTAAAAAGTCCTATGTTGATTACTAAGTTAGCTACACATTGGAATTACCTAGGAAATTTCAAAAATACCAATACTCTAAATTCTGATTTAATTGTCCTAGGTTGTGGCCAGGGCATCTTGAGTTTGAAACAAAAAGCTCTCTCTCTCCCTCTCTGGCTAATGTAACATGCACCACTTGGCCAACCACTGCACGAGGGAATTCCTCTAAATATGTGCTCTCCACGCCAGTAGTATCAACATGACCAGGGAAATAGTTGGAAATAATGATCCTCTCAGTATTTCCTGTACCTAAGAGATCTGAAACTGCTGAGCCTCACTTAAATTTGAGGGTCACTGTTAGAACAAAGAGGGGACAGGCACAGTCCTGAAGAAGGGAAGGTGAAGGAAGGCTAGAGAACGAAAGGAGGGGCTGGTCTTCCTGGGAGCAGTGATGCATCCCGACCTACCAGGAGGAAAGGCAGAACAGATAGAAACAAGTACACATGGATTATAGATTATAGATCTGATGGCACAAAGGACAAGTAAGTTTCCTTCTGATATCTTCTATAGGCGTCATTAAGATTAGCTTGGAAATAAAGAAGGAAAGAGTGTAAGTAAAAGCTTGAGAGAGAATATGGTTACAATGCAACTGCATAAGAGTTACGGGCCAATGAAGTCTTGAATTACAAAGGAAACTAGCAGCCCACATAGGGAATTTTAATTGGAGATGTGAATCTATTTATACTGACATCGGGCCATAAAATGGCAACTTCCCTGTTCCTAAGCATTCTTCAATTTGTGCTTGAAAACAAAGGTGCAGAATGTAGAACGTGACCCAAAGTAACTCTGAGAGCCTTGTGGACCTTGATTAAAAGTCCAGACAAGCACTACAGGATGAACCAGAACTATGACCATGTTCCACTTGAGCTGATAAAATGGGTGTGGACTATCTCACCAAGGCTCTCAGTTAACAACTAATCAGCAGTCCATCAGCTTTCTATCTCCCCAGGACCCATCCATTTACACGCTTCACTGCAGGCCATGAGGAGGCAAGTTGGTGTGTCCTGTTTCCTTGTTTTCTCTTTGTTAAACACTGGTGCCAGCTGGCTTCTATGCACATTGGGTATCAGCCAGCAAGTTCTTCCTTGACAACAGCTAATAAAGGGGACAGTCAGTTGGGTTAATAAGCAGTACAATCAGGCCCCAGGAATAAAAGAGATGGTCATGTGAGAGGCTGAGTTCCTGTGGTGCAGTGAACGCCTAAAGCTGATCAAGGTGAGTGGCAAGATCATGCGATTCGAGGCTTAAAAAGGGCTTGATGGAAGAGGTCAGTCTTCCAAGCAGACTCAGAGTCACCAGAACTGGAGTCACATCCTCAGTGGAAGGATGGACTAGGACAAACAATGTATCCCTGGCAAAGGGAGGCAATGAAACATGTTTGTTTTTGCCTGGGCTTTTGTGGTTAAAGTCTTCACCAGAAATTAATAACCTCAGGCTGGTAGTCCTACGCTGCAGTTTGAGTAGTAACAACTCTTGGTTATGGGTCCAGGGAAGCTAACAGCTGATGAGCTAGCCTTAGAAGGGGTATAATGCATTGGGTACTTCCTGGGTGAGCATATACACTTAACCTAGACCCACATGGTGGGAAAGGCCAGGAAGAACATGAGATTACAAGTCAAATGTATGAACCACACAAAAAAGAAGCTGTAAATGACAGTCAGCAAAGACACAGGCAGCTCAAGACTTCTAAGCAGAAAAATGGCATTAATCAGGCTGATTTTCTGTATATATAAAAAAAAATTTAAATGACTTAAAACCAACTAAAAAAACTCATAAGCAACTATGTGTGAGAAAAGATGCATTTATAAAAGAAAAAGGCTTTTATTAATTAAAAATACAGCCATTGAACTTTAAACCCAAATGCCGATTGAAAGGATTGATGAGTCAGAAGAGGTTACAGTTATCTGAGTGCCATATAGAAAGTTAAAAGAAGAAAACTATTCAAGGGAGGTTAAGATGTACAGAAGATGAAAGAGGTAGGGGTACTATGAACCTTCAAAAGTATTTTTTTCATTTGTTAGGCCTTGTTTAACTCATCAATAAATACATACTCTACTGAGCCTCATATTTTTCCAGACAATGGAAAGTGAATCAAACGCTTATTGTAGCAAGCACTAGGTTATAAAGTATATTTTCCTTAGCACTTTAAAAATAATTTCCAGGCAACCTTCTAGTAACCTGTGCCAAGATGAGAAAGAATATTTGTAACAAAAGTGCTGTGCACTTTCCAATTTCATTATAATTTTTTAAACCTTAAAACAGATAAAGGAAAAAAAAAAAAAAAAAAACAGATCAAGGAAACCTAATTTCCAAGGTGGAAAAAAGAAAGAGGTCATTTATCATAAAATTGTCTTGGCAGTTTCTGGCACCTCCCCTTCGAGGTAGGTCAGCCAATGGTGTCAACCCTTGATAACGACAGTCTAGGCAATGTTCCCGCTGGTGAACTGCAACAGGGGAATTGGTGAGGTCTAGGTCATGGGCCATTTCCTTAGTGGCTCAGGGCCACAGGCTGCAGCCCAACCCTAGAAGGCGTCCTGTGGTCTCAGGTCTGGGTCCAGAGTTCAGGGCCATTGGGCTGAAGCTGCTACCACTACAAGGAAAGTAACTCTTGGGACTCTGGCTGGACTTGTAGACAGAATAGACTCTGTGCAACACCATGGAGAGACAAGTATGGAAACAGCACTACATCAGTGAGTTCACAGAAGAGCTCCCGTACGCAGCTGTCTCATGCTGTAGGTCAGTACTAAGGATAAATCCATCTGTCTCTTTGAGGATTTAGGAAAAAATACTGTCCTGGCATACCTTTCTTCAAGCCTTTTGAAAATATTTGTGTTTTATTCTGTTAGGAAGAACTCTTAGAATAATGAATTCCATATGTGTTTATTGCTCTGTAGAAAATAGGACTAAATCTTCCAAGTAAAATTACTCTCTTGCACCAAGAAGTAAGCAAACTCTAAGTGCTAAAGTAAATTGTCTTTTTTCCCCCTTGGGGTGCTTATGATGTAAGTCACACACACACACAGGGACACAGATAGACAGATCCTAGCACGATTCCAGTCTACCTGCTACTTAGAAAATGGGTGTCTTCCTTTTCCTGAGCCATAGGGACTGAACACCTACAGGTGACCCACCAGACAGCAGCACCTGCTCTTGCAGGAACATCTACCTACCAAGCCCCAGCTCAGAGAGTCTATTTCTTGTGAACACCCTGAGCTTGGTTGGTCTTCTGAGTATTAGGTGAGCATATGACACACCCCAGTGTGTTTTCTTAAAGTCTGGGGTGATATCAGAGAAGACAGATGTCCATTTTCATGAGAACATGGAGGTAAACAAGGCCTCTGCATATCTAGATGGGAATGTGGAAGAGGCTACTCAGGTCTAGGCTCACCAGGGCCTTTAAGGCAGCCACAGCCAAAGCCTTGACCCAGCACTGTGGAACTGTGGGAGGTCAGGACTGAGAGAACACCTTGAGCCCAGCCCCTGTCCTGGAGACCTGGCCAGACCTTTCTCACCATTCTGAGAATAGAAATCAACCTCCCTGACCTAATGTGATTCAGTTTTGCATAAGAAGCATATCTTTAGTCTTTATCTCGGGGGAAAAAAAATACTTTTCCAAGGAACATTCTTAAATGAATAGGACTGGATTTGTAAATAGAAACTTTAGTGACAACAGGGAAGAAAGATGACTGATTCCAGGCAATGCCCAAGGAGTTTGCTTACTCTTAGTCACAACCTGGGACTGCAGCTCAGAGATGCAGGGTCTCTCACTACACCTTGGGGACCAATTATAACTCTAAACTCAACAACAGAAGGGACATATACTCTGACAAACAGAGGACTACATGCATCCGGCTGCCACACACAAACCTAGGAAGAGCAGCAGGAACTCCCCACTGGAACAGGGCCTACCAGGGTACATGATGTCTGTGGGGATGCTCCCACATGCTCCAACTTCCCAGGTTTGCTTAGGCTCCTATGGAGGGGTTTCTGGGGCTGACATCTCAGTGCAGACACAGCTTCAGAACCTCCCTTCCCTCAAACAGGCTGCCCATGTGCCCTGCCATCAGCAGGATGGCAGGGTCCTTGGCTTCACCTATCTCTGAGCTTCACCTATCTCAGTCACTCTAGTTGAATGAACAGACTAACGACCAAATCTTCAAGCAGAAGATCAAATCTTTAGCTATAGTGTAAAGTCACTGTTTCTGGGTAGTAAGATGAAAGAACCTGTTCTTAAAACTCCTCCTTTGCCCAAGATGGAAATGTAAAACAAAGACTGGGCCATGTTCTTCCCAGGCTTCTGCGTGCCTACAAGTCAATCTCAGTTCTACACCCAGAAGGAAGAGCATCCATCTGTCCATTTGGTCTTCCTGCCCATGACCTGAACAGCTGACAGCGCTAAGATACTGGTAGCTGTTGTCTGGTGTGAAAAAGTGACAGGCTAGTAAGATTATATGTCTTGGAAATTTTATATGAAAATAAAGCAATTGCCAGGTAGCAGTAGATAGGTACTACTTATGTAGCTGTTTAGAGGCCAAAGTTAGCCAGGTTTAACTTATTAGAAACTACATATAAGCAGAGGAAAAGTTGTGCTAGTAGCCAGATAGAAACAAAGAGCAGGCTATGAGAGGCAAGGGGATCAAGGACTACTGAAGGATGGTACTGTAGGTGATGAGGAATTATCTGGGTTCATGTGACCTAGGGCATGGTGCAATAGTATATAGGGGAAATAAGATATGAGAAGGCACAAGGATGTATGCCTAAGAACTGCTTTAGTGTGGCAAGCAGGGAGTATCAGGCCTTTGCGCCAGGTAACCTAAGAATCTCCCCTTCTGCCACTCTGACTTGATTGTTGTGCTCTAGTAATATAACAAATGCTCACTGGTCTAAAATATAAAATAAAACCAACACTTGATAGATGCTTATTAATAAATCCATTAATCCCCTTCCTGGAAAAGTATGCCCTTCTCCTAAAGTTTATCAATACAAGTGGCTACTCTCTATATCTGGGAAGTAATACCGAATTCAGTTTCCAACTTCATTGTTTGTTTTTTGAGACAGGGTCGTGTTGTGTGGTTCAGACTGACCTTGAGTTCACTGTGTAGCCCAGGCTGGCCATGAACATGTGACAGTCATCCTGCGTCAGCCTCAAGTGCTATATGCCACCATGCCCAGCTTGTATAATCAGTAAAAGAATTCAGTTATAATCCTTTCATCATGAAATCCAATGTTTTGCAAAAGGGGCTGTGGAAAAAACAACATTTATATCTACTTTTCAATCTTATATTGTTTAAATGCACTTAAAGTGCTGCATCCTGTGGAACAGAAACTGTTCCTCTGAGACATACAACACATGTGCCAGAAGGGTGGCAACAAAGGGGTGCTACTGAGGAAAGTGAAGAGGCCCACAGTGTGAGAGAAAAGGATACAGGGAAAGCCCCTTGGGTGGAGCTGATCCAGGTTTCCAGGGAAGCCAGCAGGCCAGACTTCTGTCTCTTCCTTTTCCTGCCTTCCCAGAAGCAGTGTGAAAGACCCTAGGGGAGTACTTACTGTGAGATCTGAGCTGAGCTGACGGAGAATGCCTGACAGGTCAAATACAGCTGTCCCTCTCCTTCTAGCAAAGTTATCTGTGACTTCATCAGGGGAGGAAGGCTGGGGTGGGACAGGATACTGCTTAGAGATTCCAGCACAAAAATTCAACATAGAGGTAGCAGGTAGTTCACTTCCTGGCGAGGAGACATTCTGATCAAATCAAATGCATTAGGCTGGACTAAACTGGGGCTAAAGGAGCTTTATTCAGAGTATTAACACTGGCAATTTTGTGCAGTCAGGCTCAGCACCAATTCCTTTACAAGTTCACCAAGTTCTCTAACACAGTATCTTGGTCTGCAATACACACAGCCAATGTCTAACGTGTTAAGTACGTATTAGGTAATTCTATGACCAAGTTGCAATCAAAGGGTTATCAAACCTCATGGAAATGGAAATATGGACTGAATAAAAGCATATGAATTACAACCTAATAAATTCATGTGATACATTATTCAATGTTTTTAAGTTCTTTAAAAATTTCTTTGGAGACACACAGCCAATCTCTGGCTTAGCTTCAAAGGCCTAGGTAGTCAGATCACAAAGCTAAAAAGCAAAGACACTTTGTGTAGAAGACCCTAGCACAGAGAAGATGACTGACTTTACAAGCTCAGATCTATAAAGTGGTAGCATAATTATAGATTGATACAATACAGAAGGGCCAGTGGCCAAAGTAACAAGAATCACAATGGAGTAATAAAAGTTTGCTGGACAAAGGCCTAAAGGTAAAAAGTCTATGTGTAATCCTTACCAGGTTGTTTCCTCAAGTAATTTCAATACTCACCAATCTAAAACCTCAAGTTGACCAGGCGTTCCTTATAGACACCAACACTCTTCACAATCGCAGTACTCCCTCTTCCTAAAGAACTTTTAAAGCACTAAACACATTGCTAAAGGAGTAGCAGTACAAAGTACCACAGCTAGCAGACACTGCTAGTGCAACAACTGCTCCCCGATCCTTACCAATGGAGGCCCTATTTTATTTAGGTGGGAATGTGATACACACTACCTAATTCCACTTAAATGGAAGGTCTAGAATAGACCCAGCTATAGAAGTATTAAGGAGTTAGTAGTAGTTATCTAGGGCTGAAGGAAGGAAAGGAATCAGGAGTGACTGCAAGTGGGTATGAGGTTTCTTTTGGGGGTAAATAAAACTCAACTAGACTATGGTTAGCAATTATGAAACTACAAATGTAACAAAAAAAAAGTCAGTGAATTATAACTTTTAAATAGGTGACATATAAGTTATACCTCTAAAGATTTCCTTAAATCCAACAAAATCTAATTTCCTGGGGTGCTTAATAGATAGCAGTATCCATGAGCTTCAGTTTTGGCTACTAATATGTTGATGGAAATATACTACAGAAAAATTACTAATTCTTCATAAAAAATATTCAACTAACTCATGCTTTTCTAAGCTGAGGGTTCTGGGGGCCCCAAAAAACCACAGGATGCTAGAGCATAGTAGCTACAGGGGAGAAGACTGGTAATGGATGACAACGTAGGATTGGTGCATCAACCCTGGCTCCTCTCTCAAGCTGCTATGGGAAGAAAATAAAGCTGGGCAGCAAGCCCTGTGCATCTGTGGTTTCTACATCATCTGTGTAGTCAAATAACCTCTGACCCAAATTAATTGGAAAAAATGTGTATGTACTTAGGATGTACATATTTTTGTCTTGTTATTGTTCCCTAAAAATAAAGTGTAAGAACTAGTTACATGGCACTTACATTGTATCAGGTATTTTAGGTAATGAAAATATGATTTAAACATGCAAGATGTGTATAGTATACACACTACAAGCAAACACTATGCCATCTTATGTGAGTAGCTTAACTGCAACACTTCTCCAGACACTGAGGCATGACCACTTGGTTAAGAGATTATAGTGGGATCTTGGTCACTTACAGCTAGAGGCTGTACTTAGGGATGCAAACCTATCTATTATCAATCTATCCTTTTATTGGAGTCCAAAAAGCAACAAGTAACATAGTAGTCCCAGAAACATGCTAAATCATTGAAATGTAACCTTCATGCATCACAAAGTCAACTTTATTTTCAAGCCATACAAATTTTTCCAATTTGGAAATACCCATGGAAGAATCTTTACCAGTCTTGTTTTTAGACAAGGAACCACAAGTCATTACAATGTTTTATTTTTAAAGTAATGATAAACCAGTATTTGGTTCAGATCTAGAATGCCCTCCTAAAAAAACAGCTGATGTACTTAGAAATAGGAGACGACTGGATCATCATCTCACTCTACTCACCAGTGAACTGACTCACTGGTGTGACCACGGCCTAATACGCTGTTAGGTTGTGGGGCTTGGCTGAAGAGGTGTGTCACTGGGCCTCCCTCTAGAGGGTGTCCTTCTTTCCCCAGCTCTTGACTTGTCTCTCTTCTCCCTGGCTACCTTTCCTCCCATATCACTTCTGCCTTAGAAACACCCAACCATGTCAGCATCCCCCGAGATCACTGAGTCAAGCCTTTCAGTAGTCTGGTTGGGTATTTTGTTCCAGCAATGGAAAAACTGATACACCCACTAGGAGCAAATGGCATATTTGCCCAGAGAAATAATTCTGAACACCAATTTTTCTTAAAATGAAGTTTTAACTATACAATAAGAACATCTGATCCTCAGCTCAGGGGATATCTCCCCTTAAGGTTTACATCTCATTGGCCTTAATTCTTTAAAGAACATCCCTGTCATGGAGGAAAACCAAGCCTCATAAACAGTTCATTTGTGCATAAAATGTGTGTACTCAGTACCCACATGCAGGATGTCTGAGGACTGTCAGTGATGTCCAATGTCATGCTGAAATAGTAAGGGCAACATTGAAGGCTGAAACAAAAAATAACAAATGCTTAATTTTTATTTTCCAAGCTCATCTATTAAACCACCTCCTTTCAACTGTATTGATAAAGAGAGGAGGCCTCAGAGAAGACCTGGAATATAACTTCTACTAAAGTTAATGAATTTCTTGATTTGGTGTAATTATCTTCACATCTAACCCCAACAAAGACTTATAGAAGTCTGAAACAGAATTTGTAATCAGTTAATCATCCCGGAGAGCAAAGAACAGCAGCAAGATGGGGGAGAGGCCAGTATGGATGGACAGAGAGCATTTAGACCAGCTTTGAGATGGGCTATGGTCTTCCCTATCACACTGTCCTTTCTATTTCATGCTTTAACTTACATGAAGTTTAAACTCTACACACATGAGATAATGCTTTCAAGTCTTTGCAGAAGCTTCTCTTACTTGCTCTCTTATGTAGTTAGGTATGTTTAGTCAACCATTCATTAACTTAGTTAACCAAGTGTCAGACACCATTTAAGCAGTGGAGCCTGAATCAAGGAACTCACAATCAGGTGATAGTGATTCCATTTTACCTGGGAGAGAGCAAAACTTGGGAACAAGGCACAGAAGCAACCACTAAGCCTGAAAGAGTGACACAGAACTACCAGGTATGGGAATTCTGGGAATCCAGGAAGAGCAGAGCATGGCCTTCCTATAGAGAAGGCACCATATGGGCAAAGGAAAGGACAAGGAAGCAATGCAAGGCACCCCAGCAAGGAGCTGAAAAAGACCAGGGGTGACTATATTCAGTTCAGAACTCTAAAGGCTTCGGGAATGTGCTGAGAGGCATAAGCCAGGATAGCAGCTCAGTTTTAAGAAGTGTTTCCCTGGAAACGGATGGATGGATGGATGGATGGATGGATGGATGGATGGATGGATGGATGAACGGTAGAGGCCAGCTAAGGAGGCACTACTTACACTCTTTCTCCAGTAAAACTGCAACCTTTACTGCAACTAAAGGAACTAGAGCCCAGAGTAGAGGCTTTTATGCTTGTGGACAAAATGGAAAGGAGAAGTAACCCATCTCTCGATGGGACTTTTCTCCTCTACTGGTTCATCCCATTGCCTGTGAACACTGTCTGGTGCTGCACCTTTATTTCCACAGGAACACACTCCTCCCCAAAACCTCAGATCGCCTCTGTTTTCTGTGCCATACTTTTGACTGCACCAACCGCAGTAGGGCCCCTACTTCCCCACCTTGAACCTACACACCAACTTGCTCCCTCCTCTAAGGATTTTTGTTTGTTTGTTTTGTTTTGTCAGCAAGCAGACTAACAAATCCAAAGCCATTTTCTTCTCTGGACTCACATAACACCTTACTTTACTGTTTCTGCTATTGCCCTGGCCAAATACTATGGCACAGTTTTTGTTTTGTCTTCTGTTCCTTCCTCACTAGTTCCCTGAATGATGGAATACTTGGCATAAGAACTTTCATATTTCACCAAGGTAAATGCATCTTCCTTGAATGGCAGACACTTATCAATCCATCCAAAATTTCCACTTAGACAATCAATGCCGACAGCCAATGACTGGCGGCTCTTGAAAGGCAAAATTCTCAGCATGTACTTTAGCCATATAAGTGGATGTTCAAGCTCCCAAACAACTAGTCTCCTTTGATTATCCTTTCCATCCCTATTCGATGTATCCAGGTCATGTCTGTTATTTTCAAAATGGATCTCCAGTCTACTCCTGCTTATCTCCCCCACTATCCAAAATGGTTCAAGCTGCTATCTTTTCTTTCTTAGATTATTCAACGGCTTCTTGAAAGCAGGCCTCCACTACAATGCAATCTTCAGATGAGCTAGGACACTTTTTCTAAAATGACAAATTGCACTCCCTACTTAAAAAACATTTTTCTGGATGAATTCTTATTGTGTTCAGAGTACAGTATGTCCTGAGGCTCACAAGGACTGGCTATTTCTTGCATGCCTCAGAGTTCGTCTGCTACTGCTTGCTTTCCTACTGCATTCTAACCCTTTTATCTCCCCACAAGAGCAGTAGATGGAAAATGATGAAGAGCTTTGCCTGGAGTTTTTCTCTGCTTCAACGTTTCTGCAATTATGTCCCTTTAGCCTGGATCTTTCAACGGATTGGCGTTCATCATTCAACTCTCAATTCAAATATCAGCTGCTCAAAGAAGCCAGGCTAACTTTGGCATCTAAAATTATTCTCATGCTGCTATATGAATTTTATTACAGTATTTAGCAAAATTTTATGTTCATTGTTTCATCTAATAGAATGTGATATATTAAAAGGGAAGAACTTCGCCTGGCTTGCTCCCTACAGATCCTAAGAGCTGAGCGTACAGTGGATACTCAAAAAACATATAAAGAATGAATATCTCAATCCTCCTTGTATGCGATATTCTCTTACAGTGGAAGTACACTACAAAGGGACAGAATATAATGGACATTTAAGCAACAAGATCCAGTTTGCATCAATCACATCAGTGTGGTCAATTTTTTCTTTCCAATTAAAATTACATTTTCTACAAAATTTGTTCAGCAATATCTGGAATCTTTGACAAAACCAGTAGAAGAACACTACCCATGGAACCCTTGTAACCATTACTTCTTTCCTATGTCACTGTCTCCTATTAACTCAGCAAGGAAAATCTAAAACATACATACATAAAATATGAACTTACAAATACAAAAAGGCAAGATTAAAGGCACCATAGTACCCCAACAAACTGACAGCACTTCTTGACTGGGCACCAAATCAGATGTCAGCACTTTCATCCTTTTAATAGGCCCATTAAACTGTTCTTTCTAACAATATACTAGTTTAAATATACCAAAAAAATGAACTGAATGTTGGAAGAGATGTGAGAGCTGAATGACTCTAAGCATAATACCCACCTAGTCAGTGTAAAGTAATTTTCTGTTAAATGTAGGTTATGGACAAAAACATCTGTAACTTATAAATGGCTCAAAGGAGCTCCCCAGATGCACTGCTGATTCTTAAAGCTTATTTAAAAACAGCAAATGCTTCCAACTACTGCACATTGTTCTCCCTTATATTCTCAGTGGGAAGGAGAAACAGGTACCTGCCTATGTCATAGTTCAATTCCACTATGCTAGGCCAATGAAAACTGAGCATAAATACATACCTGACTCTTTATTTAATGGATCTAGAGAAATGATTCTACTGCATTACTGGATCCTGGAAGCTGAACAAAGTCAACTATCATTGTTTTAGGGTTTTGGAGTTGAACGAAACATCCATGAAATAAAATAGGACCCTCCAGCTTTTGCATATTCAAAGGCACAACCACCAATCAAGCACTATGAACAATATTTTTCATACTGTCATAATATAAAACAAATCCTTTATTTTTCAAGTTTTTAAAAAACAATTGTACACTTAAGCCACCCTTGAAGATAAGCTCAAAATTTATCAGTTCACAATTTTTAAAAAACAAACCACAACTCAAGCACCCACTCTGTGCATAGCACTTATCCTAGGTGCAATAAAAGGGAATCTTAACCTTACAAATGAGGTTTCACTTTATGGAATTGTATTCTGTCTTTTCCCAGATAGTAAAAATAAATAAAATTGTCATTACTTCTCATTAATCTGTCCCAAACCCACCTCTGGATCACAGGAAAGATGACTTCTAAAAAATTTAAGATGCAAGGAATTCAGCTTCTGTTTTCCCCAAAATAAGAAAGCAGATATTCCTTTACATTAAAAAATATTATTATTACTATTTTATAAAAGGGTAGTTTGTTTCTAGTAAGTATTTTTTAAAGTTCTTTTTCTCCCTCCAGTATTATCTTTTTTAGTACAAGGTAAATCACATACCTTTTTATGCTTTTTTTTTTTTTTTTTTTTTCCCTAAGTACTGTATCTTGAACACAAGATATTCCCAAGAGTAGTGATAAAAAAATATTAAAACAACTTTAAAGGTAAGTCACCTACATTACCTGGTTGAAGTAAAAACATAAAAAGCAGTTGGCACTAAGACAGCTATTCCAAGTATCTGTGTCTAAACAATTTTAAAAACTGTTTATTAAGAATGCACCCTTAGTCCAAAGTAACTATGCTTTTAAAAAATTTTGCCCCCTAAATTTACAAAATCCCTTTCAATTCAACTTAATAAAAGTGATACATAGAATATATCCCAGATCATTACATCTGTCTTTGAAAAAGTTCAGACTCAGAAGCATTGGCAAGGCCTGGTGCTCTGGAAGAAAATGTGCTTCTGCTGACATTGCATTACACAGGAGAAAGCCACAGCAGGAACTGTCCTCTGCTGCTGCAGGATTAAGAGAAGTCAGACGTAGGCTCCCAGGGCGGCATGGAACTCCGTGAGACACTGGACCAGCTGCTGAAATTTGGGCCTCTCCTCTGGATCTAAGGCCCAGCAACAGGCCATCACAGCAAATCTGTAGTGACAATAGAAAATGTCACTACTGAAACAGCACTCCTTACCTCTTCATTAATTTGATAGCAGTTATGTTTTCTGTTTAAATGCAAATATGCAAAATATTTTAAAAGTGATTAAGTTTACTACGTATTGGCAACTCTAAAATGAAAAGCTATAATTAGTTATTTGTATTATATGGGTCCACATGAGAGCATACCAAAATATTTCAACCAATGTTAAGTTAATGAATAAACATAAAATACAGTCAAATAATGATAACCTGAATTATCTTATATTTAAGTTCTGACAGGGAGAACTGAAGAGAAAGTTGTACCTAAGCTCTAGCAGCCCTGGATCTACATCCAACCTTGGTCTGCTATGGAAACCGTCAGGGGATTCTGAAGACTACTCATCTGTATACCCACTTACTTCTGCCATGCTCCTACCCATCCCACTTCCACCAGAGAGAAGATTAGCTACATGAAGAAAGCAGAAGATAGGAAGTAACTGTGTTTCTCAATAAAACAGAACATCTTCCTTGTGTCAGTGGACACAGGCAAGTCAAGGTGACCCTGACAAAGGCCTTTATAAAGATTGCATCCCTCTGGTTAAACAAGTCACATAATAGCACTCAGTCTGCTCACTGTACACATTAGTCTTTCAGGCTGACTTATACTGCTTACATTACATATTATAAATATGTCAAGTGTGGAAATGAGTGAACAAATCTGATTTTGTGATTCTCTTCAAGCTTGAGGAGGTATTATTTTCAAAAGGGATCTCTGTATGACTATGAAAACTTCCTCTTTTATAACAATACACTAAATGAAATGAGATTTACATGTCCACGCTCCAAAACACTCACAATTCATCAGGACAGTTGATTGGCTGGGCTATTCGGTAACCATCTTTCAGGTATGCGGCCATCTCAAAGGGGTCAATGTCCACGTAAGGCGTCTGGCCCAGAGTCATAAGCTCCCACAGCGTCACTCCAAAGGCCCACTAGGAAGAGAGCAGAAAAAGATGAAGACACATTTACAACTATTATCTGGATGCTGCAGCTTCAGACAGATTAAAGTAAAAAGAAAAAAAAAAAGCAGTTCAATTAACTTTTTTTTAAGATTCAAAGGAGGGTTTTTTTTTTTTGTTTGTTTATTTGTTTTTGCAGCTAACTCTTAAGGAAAGCAAAATAATATTATTTATAAAAAGTAAGCTCTCATACCAAATTAGTTTATCTTGCTAGGAAAGAAAATGGTATTTCAATGAATGTATACTTTAATGTAAACACTAGTATTAGTATACTATATACATACTATATTAGAGTAATGAAATTTATCAGAGGAAATTTTTATTGATAATAAATAAATCCAAGACCAGATATGAATTATATCTAAGATCTGCTAATATAATACTTTATAACTTTAAAAATTATGGGTTGTCAAGACCAGCTGGATAGCTCAACAGATTAAAGAGCTTGGTTAGACAGACACAGGGACCAAGGGTTCAACCCCCACCTGCCATGCTGGCCTCACCCCTGAGATGGTGATAGAGACTGGGCATGGTGGCATACATCTGTAATCCCAGTGCTTGGGAGGCTGAAAACAGGAGAATCACTACGAGTCTGATCTATATAGTCAGATCCTATAGAGCTTGTACTAAACACATTAAAAAAAAAATTGCCTAAATGATTGAGAGACAAAATGAATGACTTCAGCCTAAATGGAAACAAGAACAACTTGAGTGAAAGAAATATACAAAATTATGTAAAATACTGATGTGTAAATGAATATTTAAATTTGGGACGAGGTGATGCTTAGGGGTCAAATCCAAGTCTTTGCATGTGCAGAAGTACTTGCTCTACCACTGAACTCCACCTCTATTCCTGTACTTAAAAGTGTTAATTAACCTATAAAAATATCCTAACAATTCTCTTCTAATCTTCCTCAAGTAAAAAAAAAATTAAAATCAGCATATGAACTATCAGTAGGAGAAGGCACTGTGAACAGTAGCGATAGTATATATTTATGGCATGACTCAGGCTCCCCAATCCCTGGGGCCTGCTATGCTGGCTCCACCCCTGAGGCAGGCTGAGGCAGCAATTGAGACTGGGCGAGGTGGCATACACCTATAATCTCAGCTCTTGGGAGGCTGTAAACAGGTGGATCAGTATGAGTCCAATCGAGTAGTGAGGCCCTGAACACCTGCAGACCCTTCCCTAAAAAATAGAGAGGAAAAAAAAAAAACAAAAAAAACAATACAACAACAGCAAAAAAGTGAAGAGACTGGAACTCAGGCCCCACCCACAGCAGCCCTGACCAACCAACCAGCAGGCATGCAAGTAGGACCTCTTAGCCTTCAGCCCCACACTGCCAACGAAACTGCCCCTGCCCAAAGCTTGTGACTGGCACGCATGTAGGTAGGAACACTAGGCCTGCACCCTTGTGCTACTGGAAGTACTACCTCACCCAGGACCCACGTCTGGCACCTGCTGTAGAACCCTGCAGCAAAATTCCCTGGAGAAAGGCTGGGAGTCAGACCTTATGAGCTAACCCAGGAGCTAAGCATCTTATTAGAGGAGCACAGTGGACTCTACACCAAAGGCTGCAGCAGGAATAAGCAGAGCACAGCAGTCAGACTAAGCCAGGCACATCTGCACAAGATCAAACTTGGTAGATGTAGACCCAAATCTCAGTAGACACTAATGGCATAATTTCACCAAAGTTCTGCACCAAAGGTCAGAGATCACTGCTATACAGAATGATACAGACAAGGAGCAAAATGCAATCTCAGGTCATAGCCCACCTGGAACAAATAAAGGAGACAATGCCACAGAAGAACATGGGAACCATGCAGCCAAAATATCTGAATCAGTAGCATCAGAAGTAAACAGACAAATTCAGAAACGTATATGGGAACTCACATTGCAGATAACCTCTGAAGCAAAAGAAGAAATCTCTGAATTAATAAGAGTCTGAGGTTAAAAAAAAAAAAAAGCTGCATAAAAGTACTGAGGGAATAAAATCAGAAATAACCACTAAAATAAAAAATAACATCTCTAAATTAATAGCGTCTGAAGTAAAGGAACAACTGCAGAAAGGTAGAGATGTAATGAGAGCAGAAATAATCTCTGAAGTAGAAAAAGAAAGGATAAATACAATGAAAGAGTTAATAAATGCCTCTAAAGAAGACATTGACAAAAAAATTAGAGAATAGAAAAATGATGGAATCCTTCAATGAGCAATATAAAAAAGAAATAGATCACATGAAACAGTTCCAAAGAGATATACAACAAAATAAAATCTCAATCACAAGTTGGCAACATCATATGAATGAAAGTGAAGATAAGAGTTTCAGAACTTGAAGGCACAGTTGCAGCAGGAGAAATGGTAAGAAAGAATCTCTCAAAAACAATCAGGATGCAGGAAAAAATAATTCAACATCTTTAAGATCATGCACAAATGAACAATGTGAGATTAATAGGAATCAAGAAGAAAGAAGGAATCAATACAAATGATATAAAAATAATATGGGCAGAAGTAACAGCAGAAAACTTCGCAAATATAAGAAAACAATTGGACATTCAGTAACTGAAGCATACAAAACTCCAAACAACATCAACCAGACTAAAAACACACCCAGACATATAATAGTCAAGATTCCAGAAATCCAGAAGAATAATATTCCAAAAGCAGCTAGAGAAAAGAAACAGATCACATTTAAAGGAAAACCCATCAGAATAATGGCAGACTGCTCTTCACAATCCATGAAGTGAAGAAAAGCATGAAGCAGAGTGCTTGAAGTCCTCCATGAAAACAAATTCTGGCCCAGACTGCTATACCCCACAAAACTCTCTTTCAAGTATGAGGGAGAAGTGAAGTACTTCCACAACAAGGAACAACTAAAGAATTTCATGATATCAAAGCCAACCCTACACAGACTTAAAAGTATCTTAGAGAGGGACCAAAATGACCCAAAATCTACAGATGAGACCAGAAAGGACCAACCAAATATGGCCACCAATTAAATACAGGAGAAAAAAGAGTAAACAGTAGTAAGTAAAAGACATGTCAATTATAAGTCAATAAATTTCAGTTATAACTATCCATGTAAATGGACTCAATTCTCCAACTAAAAGAAATAGATTCGCAGAGTGGAGAAGGAAGTAAAATCCAACAATATGAGAAACACACTTAACTCATAATGAAACTCCTAGCCTAAAAGTTAAAGCATAGAAAACAATACTACATGCCCCAGCACTACAAAAAAAAGTAGGAGTACCAATCCTGTTTGCAGACAGTCTAAACTTCAAACGAAGATTGATCAAAAGAAATAAAGAAGGCTAATACATACTGGTTAGGGTAAAAATTCAAGAAGAAGAGGTAACATTCATAAATACACATGCACCCAACATGAGAGGACCAAGTTATATAAGACAAATCTTAATGGACATGAAAAATCTAAAATGTAATACCACAATCTTAACAAGAGACCTTAACACCCCTTTTTCCCAAAAAGATAGGTCAAGAAGACAAATAATTAGCAAAGAAATAGCAGAACTGAACCAGAACTTGGAACAAATGGACTTAGTGGACATACACAGAGTATTCCACCCAACCACTTCTGAGTACACATTTTTTTCAGCTGTACACGGGATATTTTCCAAAATAGACCACATACTAGTGCACACTTAAGTATGTACAAGAACACAGAAATTATTTCATGCATATTATCTGACCACACTGCAATGAAACTGGAAATAAATGACAAAAGAAACCACAAGAACCCTAGAAATACATAGAAATTAAACAACACCCTTCTCAGCAACCAGCAGGTTACAGATGAAATTAAACAAGAAATTAAAGAATATTTACAATTTAATGAAAATTCAAACACAACCTACCGAAATTTATGGGACACAATGGAAGCAGTTCTTAAAGGGAAATGTATAGCTCTGAACTCACACAATAAGAAAACACAATGGAAACAAATAAATACTCTTAGGCAGAACCTAATCCAGCTAGGAAAGGAAGAGCAATTGAAACCCAAAGCCCAAAGATGGGAGGAAATTATAAAGATTAGAGCAGAAATTTATTCAATTGAGACAAAGAAAACAATACAAAGAATTAATCAAAAAGCTGGTTCTTTCAAAGATTAAATAAAATTCATAACTCCTAGCTAACCTCATCAAAAAGAGGAAGGAAAGGACTCAAGTTCAAGCAATAAGGAATGAAAAGGGTGAAATTACTATAGACCCAGCAGAGATGCTGAGGATCATTAATAGCTACTTTGAGAATCTTTACTCAGAATTGAAGACACAGATGAAATGGACAGATTCCTAGAAAGGTATAAACTACACAAACTGAACCAAGAAGATGTAAGAACTGTCAATAACCTACAAAATGTAATAAAAAGTCTACGACAAAGAAAAGTCCAGGTCCTGATGGATTCACCACTGAATTCTACAAGAAATTTACAGAAGACATAATCCCAATATTCCTCAAACTCTTCAATGAAATTGAAAGGAAACAATCCTCCCAAAATCATTCCTAGAGGCAAGTATTACACTCATACCAAAACCAGAGAGAGATGAAACTAAAAAAGAGAGCTACAGGCCAATTTCTCCCATGAGCATAGAAGCAAAAATCCTCAATAACATCCTTGTCAATAGAATACAACAAATCATCAAGAAGATTATACACCATGGCCAGGTAGGACTCATCCCAGGGATGCTAGGATGGTTTAATATACGCAAATCTATAAATGCAATACATTGCATCAATAGAGCCAAAGCCAAAACTCACATGATCATCTCAATTGACGCAGAAAAGGCTTTTGACATGATAATCTACTTGGAAGACCCAAAAAACACCACCAAGAAGCTACTAGAATACGTAAATTCAGTAGCATAGCAGGATGCAAAGTCAACACACAAAAGTCAATAGCATTTCTCTACACAGATACCAAGCACACTGACAGAGAATTAAGAGAAACAATACCTTTCACAATAGCACTGAAGAAAATTAAATACTTAGGAATTAACCTAACTAAACAAGTGAAAAACCTTTTCAATGAAAACTACGATATTCTGAAAAAAGAGATCCTAGAGGATTTCAGAAAATGGAAAGATATTCCCTGCTCCTGGATAGGTAGAACCACTATTGTAAAGAAGGCCATACTTCCTAAAGTGTTATACAGATTCAATGTAATCCCTATCAAAAATACCATCAACATGATCACAGACCTGAAGAAATCATTCTTGAAATTTATTTAGAACCAGAAAAGACATAGAATTGCAAAGACAATCCTGAGCAACAAAGATAAGGCAGAAGGCCTTACAATTGCTGACCTAGAAGGCCTTACAATTGCTGACCTAAAGTTATACTACAAAGCTACTGTGATAAAATCAGCATGGTGGGGCTGGGGAGAGAGCTCCATGGCACAAGTGCAACATTGTGAGTTTGAACCCCAGCCCCACAAAAAAAAAAAAAAAAAATCAGCATGTTATTTGCAAAACAAATAGACCTGAAGAACAATGGAATAGAATAGGAGATGCAGAAGCAAATTCAAATACACTCAGCCACTTCATTTTCCACAAAAGGGCCAAACATGTCTACTGGAAGAAAGATAGCCTCTTTAACAAATGGTGCTGGAAAAACTGGCTCTCTACATGCCAAAAATTAAAACTTGACCCAGGTATATCAACATGTACCAAACTAAAGTGAAAAAGGATTAAAGAGCTACATATTAAAAGAGAAACAGGAAATCTCTTGGAAGAAACAGTGGGCGGAAATCTTGAAGACATCGAAGCAGGCAAAGAGTTTATTAACAAAAAACAAAATGCACGTTTAACACTTTAAAGAATCAATTGGGACCTCTTCCAGCTGAGAAGCTTTTACACATCACAAGAAATTGCCAACAGAGTGAAAAGACCACTCACTAATTTAAAAAATTTTTAACTAATAAGTATTCAGATAAAAGTCTTCTATCTAGAATTTAAAATGAACTAAAAAACATTAGGGTCCCAAAATTCAAAGACCTTATCCAGAAATGGGCATCTGAGATAAACACATATTTCTCAGAGGAAGAAATTCGGCAAGCCTATAAATACATAAAGAAATGCTCCCCATTGCTAGCCATTCAGGAAATTCAAATTAAAACAACACTTTGATACCATCTCACCTCAGAAAGAATGGCTATCATAAAGAAATCAACAACAAATGTTGGAGAGGCTGTGGGGAAAAGGAACCCTTCTCCACTGCTGGTGGGAATGCAGACTACTGCAACCATTACAGAAGTAGTGTGGAGACTCCTTAAAAAACTAGAACTGGAAATCACATTCAATCCAACTATCCTGCTACTGGGAACTTTCCCAGAAGAACTGAAAACATCATATCATAGTAATATCTGTGCTCCTATGTTCACAGCAGCACAATCTGTTATAGCCAAATCTTGGAAACAACCAAAATGCCTATCATCTAAAGAATGGATGAAAAAGATGTGGGATTTTTATATGAAGGTATAATACTCAGGTATTAAGAATGATAAACTAGAAGATTTCATATATAAGTGGATGTATCTTGAACATATAAGTGAAATAAACCAGACCTACATGTGTAAATATCATAGTTTCCCTAGTGTAAGAACTCAAAATAAATAAAAATGGAAAGGCATAACACAGCTGAATGGAAATCAAGGACTTAACTTTTAAACAATGAAGTGATTGCAAACAGAAAAGATAGGAAATATGGCAGGAGCAAAACCATGTACTTATATGCAAAGGTTGAATTAGATAATGGTCCTAAGAACCACCAAAATATTTTTCACACTGAGGATAGTAATGGCAAACAGTAAAATTATGCTTGGAATGTCTGTCATTCTTGTCTTTTAGATTTATGCTGCCTCTACTGTAATTTCAGTTACTTCTATACTCTCTCTCAAGTAAATGATGGATTTACAAGAAAACAAAAAGGGTGTTAAATGAGATAAGAGACTAGGAAAAATGTCGTAGGATTCACCAGCTACAATTTTGTATACACGTAGATTTCTAAATGTCTGTGTAAGTGCTTTCATCACGTCGTATGGGGATTTACTAGCATATCAATGACTGATGGAAAATATGGATTCCAAGTTAAGTCTAAAATGTTTGATATTCAGAAAGACAGTGATTTTAAGCTCAAGTATGTATGTTATAGAGTAATAGTATCATGAAGCTTTTCTTCTGGAGGGTTAAGAATCTAAGTTTACAGATCAAAAATTAGAGAAAAAGAAGGGCTACAAGGATTGCTAATATTGTGGCCCTAACCCTTCAAGGTCAGTGAGGACTCAGGGCATAAGAGAACCCGTGTTATAACATCCTATAACTCAATGGTTTCCCAAATTTTCTGTTGAAGGAGATTATGGGACCACAGAGGAAAGGGATAGATGATGTATAGTGTGCCCAAGGAGAATCACCTAGACAGAAAACATTCTCTCAGGATTTCACAGACAGCAAACTGGTCATGCAATGGCTGTAACTCATTCAGACGGCTGACACAAGCAACAGTTCTACAAAGCACTGTACATGGTTTCAAAGTAAATCCTGAGGGGATTTGACTGTCCTTGGGAGATACAAAAGTTACATGTTTTGTTATACAGGTCTTGGTTTAACTTGCCTTTAGCTACCCAGCAGAAAAGTTTAACCACGAGGCATAAAATGTAGACCTAGATTAGTATGCTGCGCTGTAAAAGGCTTAAATCAACAGCTTCTGACATTGCCAGTTCTCCCAATAATCCACTGCGATTATGGAATATTGGACCATGTATACAACTACTTTCTCTTAGCTCAATGAGAAATTTTTTGTACCAACAATGATTAGAAAAATTATCATGTCTACATGCTGTGCTCTGTATAACTATTATGAGGACAGCAATATGCATTGTGTCAATTATTGGAAATGTACTAGTAACATATTTTGAAAATGTCATTGTTATTTCTTAGTTAAAAATAACATTAAACATCCACCAAAAAAAAGAAAAAAAGTGAGGAAACTGAGGTTTGGATTAGTGGCTTACCCAAGAATGCATTTTTTTTTAATAAATGAAAGAAAAAGTATAGAAGAAATATATATATTGTTTACAAATGCTAAGCACAGTACATTAAATTGTTTCTTAACAATGGTAACAAAATCTAGCATTCTGTAAAATACACATTTGTAAGGATGCCTTATCCAGATTGATTATCCCTAGTCCAAGTCCATAATCTGAGATCCTCCAAACTCCAACAGTCTCTGAGTTAGAACTTCTACATCATGAATCTGTTCCATGCATTTGTCAAATATATTGTATCAAATTAACACAAGGCTATGTACATACGGTGTACATGAAATAGTATGGGTCCCATCCCAAATATTTCAATATGTAAATGCAAATAATTCAAAATCTGAAAAAAAAAAAATCAAAGCACTTCTAGTCCAAAGCATTCTCAATACAGAACACTAAACTTGTAACAGCAAACAATAGCCACATTTCTTACCAGAAACTATGCAATACAAAAATAATGGGCTGACATAAAATATGTTTGAACTGTAAATTGGGAAATTTAAATCAAGCCAAAATATACTTGAAAAATGAAGATGAAATACTTTTTAACAAATAAAAGCAGATACTATAAGACCCAAAAGCACTCACATGGAAAAAAACAGACAACAACATGGACCTACATGAAAAATGAAGAATGCTAAAAATGTGGGTAACAGCAAAAGCATTTTCCCCTTCAATTTAAAAATTCATCCAAAAAAGACTAAAGAAGGAATATCTAGCAGTGTATTGTGAGATTTATAAGAAGAGAAGTAAAATATACATCTACAGGAGAATAAGGATAGGATGGAATGAACAGAACTATTATGAAGTGCTTACAATAAAGTGAAGTGGTAGAATATTTTGAAAACAGAAAGTTTATGTTGTAAACTTGTACTATTCTTTTTTAACTTTAACACTTCTATCATTCCTGTGCAGTCTGTTCCATGTACTACAGAATATTCAGCAGCACCTCTGGGCTCCACCCAATAGATGCCACTTGCATATTATCCAAGTTGTGCCAGCCAAAACCTCTTAGTCTCCCCCACTTGGGGTGGAGGGCAGAACTGCCCCAGGTGAGAATCACTGAGTTAGACGGGACAAAGAAAATAAAATTAACATCAGGAATGAAAGAGCATTTCAGATTCTACAGACACAGTAAAATATTTTGAAAAATTCAATATTATACCAATAATTTCAATAATTTAGAAGCAATATTTTATATACAAATTACCATAACATACAACAGTAAATAATCTATATAGTCCTATATTTATTAAATAATTTACAATTGGAAAATGTTCCATAAAGAAAACTCCACATCTTATTTCACTGGGGAATTCTATTAAATTTTAAAGAAATAATACAAATCAGTACTAGTTTAAGGTTATCATACTAAAATATCACAAACCAATGGCTCAAACAACAGAAATTTATTATTGTCTTACATTTTACAGACTAGAAATTCAAAATTAGAGCTGGGGAGATGGCTCCGAGGCACAAGTGCCTGCTGGGCAAGTGCAAGGTTGTGAGTTTGAACCCCAGTCCCACAAAAAAAAAAAAAGAAACTCAAAATTAAAGTGTTGGCAGGGCCCTGATTGCTGTATCCTGCACAGAGCTAGCTGGCTTCCTTACCTGTCCTAAGTCCCAGAAGCCTTGGTGTTCCTTGGTGGCAACTCAGCACTTCAGGTAGTGCCTCTGTCTCCACACAACACTGTCCCCGCAAGTGTTAGTATCTTTGTCCTCTTCTTTAACGGTCATGCTGCACTGGAGCCCACCCTACCTGCCTATGACCTCCCACGCACACTGGATCTGTAGTTATCTTATTTCCAATAGGGTCCACAGTCTAAGATTCTAGAATCAAGATTTGTGGGTGCTGAGGGGTGATTCAGCTTGCACAGTGAACTATATAATCCTATAAAGATTATTCAAGAAAAGAGGGAATACTTTTTGATCATTATAAGGGTAGCATTACTAAAAATACCAAAACCAAACCAAAGTGTAAATACCAAGACCAACCTATAGAATCAAATACCCTTTTGCTAGATGATTATTAAATGGAGTACCCGGCCTGTAGATCTATGTTTGGGACAGGCATAAAGAGTTAAGGAGGGCCGGCAAGATGGTTCAGCGGTCTAAAGCATCTGCTTAGGAAAGCTTAGGCAATCACAGGGACCGTGGTTCCATCCTCAGCACCACATGCTGTGCCAGCCCCACTCCCAGGGTAGACTGAGTCAGCCATAGTACAAAAAAAAAAGAAAAGAAAAGAAAGGAAAGGAAAGGAAAAGAGAAAAGAAAAGAAGAGAAGAGAAGAGAAGAGAAGAGAAGAGAAGAGAAGAGAAGAGAAGAGAAGAGAAGAGAAGAGAAAAGAAAAGAAAAGAAAAGAAAAGAGCTAAGGAGATACACATATAGCTTTAAAATCTTCACAAATTGGAGTCTACTGGGCCGGTGAGATAGCTCAGCCATCTAAAGCACCTGCTTAGGCAAGTTTAGGCGCCCGCAGGGACAGTGGTTTGATCCCCAGCACCACATGCTACGCTGGCCCCACCTCTAGGGCTGGCTGAGCCAGTTGTCACATTAAAAAAAAAAAAAAAAATTGGACTCTACTAAAATTTCCCTTATGTCTGCGATAATATATTGTTTAAAATGTAAAAATGGTTTCAAATTAGTAAAAGTTATAGAGCTGGCAGAGCCTGTTCACATCCAAGTATTTTCTTACCTTAAAATCACACTACATATGAAATCTTAATAATGATAGTAATTAGTAAACATAATGATTAATTTTTTGTGTGTATTTCCAAAGAGAAGTCAACTGATGACACCACACAAATGGGACAGCCTGGGGAAGTGGAGCTCATTAGGAGGGTTTTTCCATTCCTTCCTCTTCAGATAAACTGGGCCCGTTCTTACTTTTGTGACACTCATATGGATAAGAATAATCAATTCTATCCAAATTTTAGAGGAAAAAAACAATGAGAAACCATGGAAAACAGATATTGTTACTCTGTACATAGAGAGCAATTCCAGGTAGCATTAAAAATCTATTATATGTAAGCTGACTTTTAGAAATTGCTTTTATTGTTTTGACATTCTTATCACTATGCAGTCTACTTAAGGTTCTCATATTACATACTGCAATATTTAAAAAGCACCATAAAAAAGAACAATCAAGCCAAAGGGTAAATTAGTTTCATTTCCTTAAAAACCAACAAAAGTGATTAATTACATGTTGGCTAACCAAACCTTAAACAAAAAAAAATCAAAACCAAATGGCACAAGATTTGTGGAGAACTTGTTCTTTAAAGTCCTCTGATACCTAAACCATTTAAAATTTTGACAGACTTATCATACAATTTCCTTCTTTTGATGTAGTTGGAAAGGTCAAGCTACTTTTTCCAGTTTTACGTAAATTTGTGCCTCATCCATTTAAAGAACAGAAATGTTCTATCCATCTTATTTCCCTCCCTTCAACCACATTCTTCTATAGCTTTTTAAGATACAGGATATAAAACATACTTTTCACTAAAAACATACACTCCTATCATTTGTTAAAAGTATGTAAGTAAAATACTTTTTTCCTTTTTTAGTGTAGTATTGACTAAAGTTGGGGCTACTGAATCAACAGATTTATACTCTATTCATCTAGAAACTTACAACGAAAGGCTGACTTACTTTAGTACAATAGATCTACTCAGTTACTCTTACCTATGGTCTGAAAAGAACAGATGGCAGAGCAACGTGACGAAATATGGCTTCCACTCTGTTCTGCCTAGGTGAGTCTTTCCACTCTGTTCCTGCCTACTGTAGGGGTACATCTCACAGGCCACCTCAGGGGGCCTGGAAAATAAGGTACTGAGCCAGAGAAAGTCATTGCTATTATTATTTTTTTGTGTTACTAGAGATCAAACCCAGGTCCTTGTCCATGCCAGATGAGTGCTTAACCACTGACCTATATCGCTCAGCCCAAGAGAATGTTTTTTGAGTCTTAACGTTGATGTTCCCCCTGTTTAGGTTTTGTGCTTAGGTGGGATGTATCAACCATTTTGTTTTTCCTGTTTTTCTCTTTTGGACAGATCTCTCTCTTAAATCTTTCCCACTACTTTATTTGGTAGCATTTGTCTCAAGCTATAGTTTGAGGCTCTCTCAGACCTGATTTAGATAAGACTTTGAAATTCAGACTTCATTACTGGGGCAGGAATGAGTTAAAGACTTTTAGGGCTATTGGAAGAAATGAAGAAAGTCTGCATTTGAGAAGGATGTAAATTTTAGGAGGCAAGTGACAGAACATAAGGAACTGAATGTAGCCCTCTCAATTCATGTCCCTCATGTGTTGAATCCTAATCAGCAAGTGCTGGTATAGGAGCTGGAGATCTTCAGGAACTGATTAGGACATAAAGATGGCACCCTTATGGGCTAGCCTTGTAAAAGAGACCCTAGAGGGCTCCCCTGCTCCTTATACCATGTGAGGTCACAGAGAAGATGGACACTCTGATACTGGAAGAGGACCCACATCAGACAATGTGCTGACACTGATTCTGGGCTTCCAGAAAACTGTGAGAAATAAATGTGCACTGCTATTTGAGCCACTCTACCTACACTAGTTTGTTCCAACAGACAAAAAGCACTAAAATATTACTTCAACTTCAAATCCATATTCTTTAAGCAACACGTGTGATACACAACTGAAAAAAAGATTACTTTTCTGCTAAATCTGCCCTAGAGTTTGTAATTAAGAAATACACAGCCAGTATAGTAATTGGCTGCTGAACATATTCTCATAGGCACGTGCTATTTATGGCCCTTTTCTTCATTTCACAAAATACTTAGGCATTAACTCCATCAGAACACCAGGGCTATGGTAAGGAAATCTTAAACACAGCAGTAACACTCCAAAAGAGAGAATAGGAAATTCTAATCTCATGAGGGTAATATTAGCATAAAGAATTACAACTATAAGAGCCAGTGAGATAGCTCAGCAGACTAAGCATCTGCTTAGGCAAGGACAGGGACCAAGGTTTGATCCCCAGCATCACATGCTGTGTCAGTCCGGACCCCAGGCACACTGTGCCAACCACCTAGACTGGGCATGGTGGCAACATCTATAATCCTAGTGCTGTGGAGGCTGAGACAGGAGGATCAGTATGAGTCTGAGCTGTACAGTGAGATCCTATAGCAGACACATTAAAAAAAAAAATGACAACTACACAAAATATATAGTCACAAAACAGCAACTTCTCATTTCTGAAAATATATTAACTATTATTAAAATAAATCCATATAATCAGGACAATTAAAATATTATTTGGTAAAGCAATATATTCTTTATTTTTTGGTTCCTATATATGTTCTTAACATTGATAATGTTAAATCTTTATTTTCTAAACTAAGGTCTAAAGCTATTCTTTCATCTCTAGATTTTTCTTAATGAGTTTAATATTAATTTCTCTTAATGTAAGCTTAATACTTGTATAACGGGTCCAAGATGGCTGATGTGTAAAGTCTGCAACCATAAGGGAAACAAATAATGACTGGGAAATTAAACACAATTATAAATTAATGATAAAGAGTATAAAATGAACTTTTTTATATTGTGAAAAATTATAAACATCCTCTGATAACTCTAGCTTTCTCTTTGATCTCATGCTAATTCAACAGACTACTTTTCATGCATACATTATACTTAATCTCTTGATTAAGTTCACTCAGGGCAGGGCAATGACCGTCCAATAACACTGGGTACCGAGAAGTAGAATGAAGCAATATGCTCCACTCTCTGGGTAACTTCACAGAATTCTCATTTGTGCTATAACTGATGCTGTCACAAATAAGCACTGTAATAGTACAGGGAAACATTTTATTTGTCCTATATACTAGAACTGCTCAAATACCTTGGAAAGGATGTCCTCACTGTCATAAACCACCCTAAGATCAGCATGGAAGTTATTTCCTTGACTTGTTTTTTAAGAAAACATAGGGCCAGCCAGGTAGCTCAGCAGACTAAAGCGCAGTGGCCAGGTTCCATCCCGGGGCTGTGCTGAGATGGCAATCAAGCCTGGGTGTGGTGGTGCACACCTATAACCCCAGCATGTGGGACGTTGAAAACAGGAGAGTCACCGTAAGTCTGATCAATGTAGTGGGACTCTGAACACCCTGCAGACTCTGCTGCCCTAAATACAGTGTTAAAAAAAAAAAAAAAAAAAAAGACACATAATAAAAGAACTTTAAACTGTGTCTTCCTGATTGCATTTCGTCTTTTAACAAGGACTAGTATCTTAACAACTGAATTATATTAACTACTATAATTAGTAAAATAATTCAACACAGACATAAATCAAGAAATTTTCAAATAAAGGAAAAGAAAGTCACATAAAAAGTCTACGATGATGCTCACATCTGATGAAAACAGAATAAAAACAATATCAAGACATTCTCAAGAATGCCTATGATGATGTCATATCTTGGGATAATATTAGAAAGACATTTATAACTAGTGACACTGTAGTTCAGCATATTTTCTCAACTCAACATTTAAAAATGGATGGGGAATCTTGACATAGTGAAATACTGACTCCTTCCAGTAAAAATCATGAAAACAAAGCGCAGACACACAATGTACTGTTTTTAAGATAGGAAATATTAATGCACTTCTAAGCAAACCATATAGGCATTTTAACTAGAAAGAAGTACAAAAACATTGAGTCTTTTAAAAGACTGAAAAAAATGTTCTTTCCAAGAGTTAATTCCATTAGTTGGATGCTATGTTACACTTAAAAGGATGCACTTTATGCGTGCATAGTAAGACTAGTGAGATTGAGGCCAAATTTCTTTTTTTGCACATAATTGCAGGAGTAGTTCAGCCCTGAAACAGAGTATCAGATGTAACTTTTAAACTCTACTTCCACTCCTAAGGTAAAGTAGAAATGGAGCAGAATGATCAACCTCATTGAAATGTTAATATGTTCATCTGAATGTCAAAATGCAATCTTTAATATTTGTGTTTTAACCTATGAACTCAAAAAATATTCACTCTCAAAGCTAATGGGCCAGAACTTTGCACTAATAGTTACGTCATAGTTATAGGAAACAGAAAGATACAACTTAATTATCTGAAGCAAAAGGATACTTAACTGTGCATGCATGAAATAAACTTACAGCAGTTTTCAAAAAACTGAATATTTTAAGAGTTAATCACATTAAATGTAAACCAAGGGATTCTTTCCACTGTATGAAAATTAATTACAGTTAAGAAAAATCTGAGTCACACAGGCATTTCATGTAAATTAAATCATGATATGCTAAAAATAATTACAAGTTTAAAGTCTCTCTTATGTTGCTCACCAATAACTTATGGCTGGTGTTAAAAAATAAAGCCATCAAGTAAAGAAAAAGCAACAAAGTATCCAATAGTATTGCATACTAACAGGTAGATTCTTACATAGAATTTATGAACTCTTACAAAATTCATAAAATGCCATAATCATAAAAGTTAATTCTAGGGGCCAGGGAGATAGCTCAGCAGTATAATCACTTGCATGGCAAGTGCAAGGACCCATGTTTGATCCCCAATATCCACATGACATGTTGGCCCCTAACCCCAGTCGTGCTGCGACAGTCCCAAACTATGGGAAGCTGAGGAGCCTAAGACAGAAGAATCAGTACAAATCTCAACTGCATAGCAAGACACTATATCAAAAATAATAATAATTATGATTTTGAAATGCTTTACTTAACTAAAGCAATATCAACATGGATGTTACGCTAATACTCAGCAGTCTATTCAGCAGATGAGACATTTGTTCACACTTTTAAAATATGCAACACTAAGTAGAAAATCTAATTTGATTTTTATTCTGGCACTCCAAAAATTTATTTAATCATTTGTGTTTTTAAAAAATCCTATCTTTTTTAAATATTTAAAATTTTAAAGAGTAAAAATAGCAGAAACAAAGATAGAAAAAGAGTAACAAGCAAGAATACATATAGTACAGAATTTCAAAACAAGAACAAAAATTTAACAACGGTCGTATTACATATTCTCATCATCAAATCTGTTTAGATTAATAGATATAGGTATGTAAGATTGGTCAAATAATTAAACATTAACACTTTCAATAAACCTTAGTTTTTTAATTCTTCAAAATGCATTTTATATTTAAGTCACTCTACTAAAAAAAATTTATAGGAGTTGAGACTGCAGAAAACGCAAGATCATGAGTTTGACTCCTGGTACCTCCTCAAAACTAATTAATTAATTTATTTATTTATTCATTCTTCTTTTGAGTTCTCACACTAGGGAGACTATATGATGTTTATATAGGTTGGTTTGGTTTATGTCACTTATAAGTATATGTTGAAGATACATCCACTTATATATGAAGTCTTCTAGTTTATCATTTCTTATAGCTGAGTAATATTCCATCTTTAAAAAATACCACATCTTTTTCAATCATTCTTCAGATGATGAGCATTTTAGTTGTTTCCAAGACTTGGCTATCACAAATTGTGCTGCTGTGAACATAGGTGCACAGATATCACTATAGTTCTTCTGGAAAATCCTATCGTTTTAAGACTATATAACAGACTACTGACACAGAAGCAAACACATATTAATTAATGCATAATCTGAGATTATACACCATATAAAGAAATTAATTCCTGGAAATCTAGCATATCTCTCTAATATACTAGCTGCTTATGTTCCTATAACTCCCATATCTTTTGAAATTATATCTTAAAATTATATGCATGTTTATAGATTGTCACCTAAAAAAATCTTTTTTTTTTCTTCAGACCAAATATTTTCTGCTGTACCACAACTATTTTTTTTTCTTCAGACCAAATATTTTCTGCTGTACCACCACTACCATCTCCTTAGAGAAAGGCAATAACACTACATTTTAAGAAGTAACACTATTGTATTACAACTTTCAGTCTACCACTGGAAAAGTGATAACATTATGAAGAGATGAGAAAAATCAGATTTTAAATCAATGATGGAAAGAGATTTTCAAAATAAACATTCAAATAGCACCCAGGAAGACCATCCACAGTTCCAGGCTAGTCTTGGCTACATAATAAATTCAAGACTAGTGTGCACTACAAAGTTAAATGCTGCCTCTAAAAAACAGAAAAAAAAAATCCAAAAACAAAATAAACACCAAGAAAAGTTTCTTTAGCTTTTTTGCATTCAGTGCTCCCTTTGGCAGCACATGCTGGGGTTTTTTTTGTGGGTTTGTTTATTTTTACATAAAAAGTTGTTCAGGTTTAGGTTAAAGGGGTAGATCTGAAAATCATATCACTCTACTTCGACTGATAGCCTCTTAAAACTATGTTCCTAAAATGAAAATTGAATATTCCCCTACAACTTTGCTTAATATAGAAACTGCTAAACAATTCTAGCTACAATTCAGAATTTCTGAATAAAAATAAGGCAATTTAAAACCAAGTATCTTATCTCTTATTGGAGACCATATAATTACTCTGACCTCTCATTCAATATAGCAGCAGTATACTAACCTTAAACCAAACTATTTTCTCTTTCAATATTGTATAGGAATATCAAAATTAAGATTTAAAAAAAATGCACTCTCTCTCAACAGAAAAAGACCTAGATTCACTCTGGATAATCATTAAAAGTCTTAAGTTCTTTTGTATACTTGAATAAGTTTACTTGCTTTACCTTCCAGATACTACTGTTATAAAAGTTTTATTATCAATACAAGACTAAACTTCTCGGGGGCTAGGGAGATAGCTCTGTGGCACAAGTGCCTTCCTGGCAAGTGCAAGTTCATGAGTTTGAATACCCCAGTCCTGCCAAAAAGAAAAGAAAAAAAAAAAAAAAGTAAGTTGAACAGAAGACTAAACTTCTCTTGACACTACTATACAACAGAAGCCTCATGGTCCTGTACCAAAGAAGAGTCTAGATATACTGACCTCACCCTCCCTCCCATTCCCCGACATGCCCATGCCTCTCTGGCTGGGAGACTCTGAGCACCATGAAGTTGGCTTCCATCTCATGTTAATCTCTGTGGGTGTTCCTTGAAGCACATACCAGATGTTCCCCTAATTACTCATTTCTACTCTGCTCATTATAAGTGTCAGGATTCTTTAATAAAAAAATAGCTGATTTTTTAAAATTGTTAATATGTTCTAGATAGAAGTCCTCTGAGTGACAGTCAGCTAATTTTTTTTCCCAATTCATGGGTTTTCTTTTCACTATGTTAGGGCCAGGGAAATAGCTCAGTGGAATAAGTGCTTGCCTGGCATGTGCAAAGTCCTGAGTTCAATCCCTGGTACCACACACACACACACACACACACACACACACACACACACACACACACACACAAAGGCTAATCTTTTCATTCTGTCAATGATTTTGTTTGGTGATGAGAAACTCTTCAGTAAGATGAGATCACAGATGTTAATTCTTTGAAGTATTTCTCATGTAGTTTGGTTTTCGTTCATGAGCTCTCTGCCTACCCCTACATCTTTAAGATTTCTATTTACTTTTTCCTCCAGTAGATTTAGTGTTTCTGTTTTAGTATGTAGATCTCTGATCCATTTGATTGTAATCTAGTACATAGTGACAGGCATGGGTCTAATTTTAGTCTTCAGGATATGGGAAGAGAGTTTTTCCAGCGCTGCTTATTAAAGAGACTCTCTTTCTTCCAGTGAACATGTTTGGCCCCTTTGTCAAAAGATAATGTGGCTGAGTGCTTATAATTGTGTCTACATCTTCTAATCTGTTCCCTTGATACTGAAGTCTGCTTTTTGCCAGTACCATGTCGATAATGATGTGAATACACACTTCTTAGATGAAGGAATACAAGTGGCAAGTAAATATAAGAAAAAATGGTCAACATCATTGGTCATTTGAGAAATACAAATTAAAACAACACTGAGATTCCATCTCACCCCAGAAAGAATGGCTATCACCAATAAGTTAACCAATTACAAATGCTGGAGCAGTTGTAGGGATAAAGAAACCCTTTTCCACTCTTGCTGTGGGAATATAGACTGGTACAACTAGTAAGGAAATCAGTGTGGAGATTCCTCAAAAAGCTAGGATTAGAGGTCACATTCCACCCAGCTATTCCCTTCCTGGGTATTTTTCCAGAAGAACTGAAAATATCAAACTGCAATGATATATATCACCCAAGTGTACAGATGCACAATTTGTCATAGCTAAATCTTGGAAACAATTAAAATGCCCATAAACCAAGGAATGGATACAAAAGATGTGGTACTTTTATGCAATGGAGTATTACTCAGCTATAAAAAAAGGTAAACTCGAGGCTTTTATAGGTAAATGGATACAACTAGAAACCATACTAACATAAGTGAAATAAATCAGATCACATGGCCCTGGGAGATAGCTCAGCAGCATACACACCTGCCTGACAAGTGCAGGGTTCCAATTTGATCCCTAGTACCGGGAAAAAAAAAAAAAAAATCAGACCCACATGTGTAACCATTCTAACATCTCCCTAGTGTCTTAACCTGAAAGATTAAATAATCGAAATAGTACAATAAATAATATGAAAGGGAAAGTGTTCAATAAAAAGGAACAATTGGGATGAGGACAAGCAGAAAAAGGAAGGAAGGAAGGAAGGAAGGAAGGAAGGAAGGAAGGAAGGAAGGTATGTATATACACAGGATAATTTTCCACTGGTCTATTGTAAAGAACAGTTAATGATTTTTTTTCCATTTTTCTGGGGTGTTTTCTTTTGTTTTTACCAATTTTGCATGTGTCTCAGTTACTCTTCTCTCTTTGCTAAGTACCTGACTCTCAAAATGAAGGAAGGAAAGCTTTATTTAGCTCACAGTAACTGGAGGTTTCAGTCAATATACAGCTGGCTCCAAGGCAGAGCAGCACATGGCAGAGGGTAGCTTTTCATGGCAGAGGCAAAGAGCAACAGAAGCTAAGAGAGGCATATCAGCAACAATGGCAACAGAGAGACAGTCTGTCTATCTCTCTTATATTACATTTGGGCTCTTTGCCTCAGGCTGGAGGAAGTACTCATTCCCATAATCCCAGCAGTAGTAAAACCCATAATCCCAGTGGATTACGAGTTAATCCCAAACTCTACATGTCCTGCCCCATAAATACATAAGGCTTTTGGGGGACAACTAGACACAAACCATAACAGCGTGTTTATATGTGGTAATCTGAGCAACTAACTGGAAGACAATAACATGCAATCTAAGAACCACTGTTGAAGCTCTATCATTTTGTTCAGTGAAATTGTGAATCCTTTCTACTGGTTCTTTTTTGTTTTGTTTTGTTTTTTGCTTTTTGCTATTTTTTATTCTCTTCAAAAAACAAAAAAGAAATGTAAACATAAAAAGGTAACTTTCCACCCCAAAAAACTGATTTTAAATTAAAGTATTCTGAAGACACACAATGAAATACCTTAACTATCAGAAAAATGAGCTTAGAAAAACTCAAATTGTTTAGTCACATCAACCAAACACATTTATCAAGATACCTGTCATATAAAAGGTGCAACACGTTAAACAGTATTTGTCTTATTCTCATTTCAAGGATTTTAAGATGCCACATTAGTATTTAATAAGGAAATATTAGATAATTTCAGTTATTGAGTATGGTGAGCTGAATGATAGGTTCAAAGATCTATGAAACCTCTAAGTATCACTTTGGCAAATGCATATAAAAAATTTTATGATATAAAATATGTAAAAGAAATACAACATTGCAAAAAATCTGATTAAAGATCTTGAGGAGTTTTTTCTGGATTATATAGAAGAGTACCAAATGTCTTCATTATCATCTTTGTAAGAGAGAAACAGAAGGACTTTTGAAAGATACATCAATAAAAATACAAAAAGAGATATAACTACAAGCCAGCAAATGCCAACAGTCATGCGAAAGTAGAAAAAACAAGCAAAATTTCTCCCAAAGCCCCTGGAGAAAGCATGCCACACCTTCATTTTGAACATCTGGCCTCCTGATCTGAACTACAAGAAAAAAGTTCACCATCATTTAAAACACTGAAGTTGTAGCAATTCGGCATAGCAGCCAAGGAAAATCAATACACTGAGCGAAAGATACACTGATTAATGTAATTAATCAATCATACTAATTAATATAACAAATTAGTATGATTAATATTTAATAATACATTACTAAATGAGAAATCCTTAAATACATGCTTTGTAATAAAAGATTAATATGTATTATTATACAAATAAAATATATAAAGAAATAAGATACAAAAATACAATAAACTTAATTCTTAAAGGTGAAACTCTAAAGTAATTTAAGGTTTTACACATAACATAAATACATTATTACTGGATGAATGTATAAGGGAACCTTCACAAACAAAGATTTAATCTAATTTCTAACTCTAAATATAGAGTTATAATAATGAAGTATGGCAAGCAAGAAATAGAAAAATCACTAAATTAAGTTTAATTTGAACTAGAATATGAAATAACATAAGTGAAAAATACCTGCAAACTACTTGTAAGTAGACGTAGCTTCAGAAACTATAGTTTTACTAAGTATAAAGAACCCAACTATATGATCCACTTGAGTAGGTGGAATCATCTTAAAATTGATACAAAAATGAGTGACATGTGGAGAATTATAAATTATACAGACTCTAACATTTAGAAGAGGCCATTTATATACCTTTACACTCTAGCAACCACTTAGTCACTTTGAGACTTATGTAAGAAAACAAAAATAATCAGTTACTACTTCCTCTCTAACCTTCATTATTTCATCTTTGAAACTGCAAAGAAATGTACTGCAGTAGAGAAAAGTTTTGTGAAGCCACAGTCTTAGCAATCACAGTACCATTTTCAACCCCACAAAACCTTAAAAGCATTTCAGTCTCTCTATGGTTGACTGTTTTAATATTTAATCATGAAAACTTGTTTTGAGTTCTACTGTAGAACTACTATAGTAGAATTTCTTCCACATTGACATGTTCATCTTAATGTATGAATTTAAGGAACTTCTATATATGTTACATGGTTTCTTTAATAAATCTAAAGTTTCTGTAATAAAGAATAAATAAATATTCTGAATTTTACACAACAACTGCAAAGAACCTATCTAAATATCAACAGTGTTTGCTTCATACTGTATGCAAAGATGAAAAGAGATTATACAGAATGCTGGCCAACGAGTAGGGTTACAACTTCAATCCATAAACTGGCTAACTGAATGCTAATATTCCTGCTTTTCAACTTTAAAAAGGCAGGAAGTTATTAGATTTTTAAAAAATAGAAAGAAAGAAAGAAAGAAAGAAAGAAAGAAAGAAAGAAAGAAAGAAAAGAGAAAGAGAGAGAGAGGAAGGAAGGAAGGAAAGAAGGAAGGAAGGAAGGAAGGAAGGAAGGAAGGAAGGAAGGAAGGAAGGAAGGAAGGAAGAAAAGACCTGAAATAGCAAAACATTTGAAAGACAACGCTGCTCCCTTCTGTTGAGATAAGGATTCCCAGCACTTACCACATCACTAGCACTAGAGAACTCATTATTAACCAGACTTTCAAGAGCCATCCATCGAACTGGCCTGTTCTCATTATCACCCAAACAGTGATAGTCCATGGGGAACAAGTCTCTGGAGAGGGCATTGTCTGTGATCTTAACTTGAAGTGTGTCATCAATGCTGAAAAGTAAAAAACAGGAACATGGAATGCCATCAGGTCATTAAGTATGGATTGCTTTAACTATTATGCACAACACAAGTTCCAGTGTAACTGCTGGAGAGAACCCCAAATCCAGGGAGCACTACCCATCAAGTGACAGTGATGAGCTCATGGCACCTACACACAATTTCTAGCAGCCAGGTCTTTGTGGATGACTTCCCTTCTTGCCAAGTAGCTCATTCCACAGGCAATCTGAATAGCCATATGGACCAGGTCTTGCTGAGAGATTGCCTGTAGTAACAGAAAAATGACAAGGTTTGCAGATAGCACAAAACTTAGGATGCAGCTGTTTTCTTTAGTTTTAAAAAGCTATTTCTTGACAAAAACTGTGTTCCCATAATTTTCCATATTGTACTTATCTCAACTACAGTCCTTATTCTGTATAATGATGTTTTTACTTGACCCTCTCTTATTGATTAGCTATACCTCTCTGACATCAAATACATCAATACTCAATTGGTATTCACTGTAAATTCTCAAGGTAATATTTCAATTTTTTAAAGTTGTTCTTGTCTATAAAAACAGTAATTTTATTAGGTTATTCTCTAAACAATCATTTTCAAAGTAACACTAGCCTACAGCTCTCTCCACTGACACACTCTTCTGGCTATAGGCCAGTGCTGTGGGCTGATGATGGGTCATCGCCTTCATCCACTTGTTAGAACATTAATCCCGTCAGTCTACCAACATCATACATAATAAGCCACATACTCAATGCAGTGTTTGAATTCATGTTCTTACAGTGAGTACACTATTATAAAATGAGGCTCCAAAATGCAGCAGATAACAAACCTAGTCGGCTTTACTATCATACCATCCTAATATGTTAGAAACCTGATCAGTGCTTCACAGCTAAGTTAGGCAGTTATAACAAAGAAATGCTTAGATAACTATCATTTCCTAGCCACATAGATCAGGAAACATATGCAATTATGGTTCACAATCCAGACATCAGTCATTGTCTGCATTTGGTACAGTATGGACCAAATGTGCAAAATTTCTTCCCATTCCAGGAAGAGATATCTAGGATAAGTGCTTTTAAAATTGTCAAGAAAATGACTGAGACAGTGGTATACAAAATGTAAGGTAATTAAAATAAACATACAATAAAAATATAAAGAAAAACTTTAGAATTAGTCAAGTATAATCCTCAAGATAGAAATCACTAGCCACCTCATTTTTCTCTAAATCAACATGTAAAATTCTTCCAATTCACTCTGACTTTTTTTGTATGTGTGTGCAGGACTTTAAAGTTTATATACAACAACTGCAAATTACTGTAAGTAATTGGTATGTGGAAAAATTTTTCTCACCTGAGGATTATTGGCCTCTACTAATTTGCATTGCCGTAAAAACAATTTAAGATTCCCCCAATTCATATAAGGCAGCATCACCATGGGCTTTTCTCCTTCTTCTATATACACATGAGTAATAGGGAGAAGATTTCTATTTAAAAAAAAAAAAAGACATTGGAAGACAAATGAAATCTAAAATCTTAGAAGTTTAGATAAAAATAAAGATAAACTAAAAATTCAAAATATATTTAGAAATACCATTAAAATTATAAAAATACACTCTGTCCCACATACTGGATTTTCTGAAGACATCTTCTACCATACTAAATCTTATTGCTATTGTTATTATTATTATTATTTTAATGTATGTGATACAGGGTCTCATTACGCATCTTGGACTCATAGTAATCCTCGGGTTTTCAGCCTCCTCAGTGCTGGTATGACAGGCATGTGCCCCTATGCCTGGTTCTGGGTCAGCAAAGCATGTGGTACTGGGGATCAAACACAATACTAAATCTTTACATCAATATTTAATTGAAGATATGATGTATTCCATCATACCAACATCCACATTTTAAAAAAACAAGGGGGATAAGAATATGATAGTCAGGGGCTGGGGAGATAGCTCCGAGGCACAAGTGCCTGCTGGCCAAGTGCAAGGTCATGAGTTCGAACCCTGGTCCCACAAAAAAAAAAAAAAAAAAATGATAGTCATAACAGGTCTTCAAGGAGCTGAAATTACCAAAACACAGAAATCCTTAGCTGATCAAATAGGAATTATAACTGGATTTCAGACAACTAGATTTATCATTTCCTATCTGGATGACTATCTCTGGTCAGCCTTGATTTCATGCTTATAATTATGAGGAACCCACCAACTACTCAATGCTTTGTGTTGTCATATAAAATAATGATTTTATACAAAGAGATCAATAATCTTTTCTATCCTGCAGTAAATTCTGCTTTAAAAAAATGTATGTTTGAGCTTTCCTGGCATGTGCAAGGGTCTGAGTTCAATCCCTGGTTCCACAAAAAAAAAAAAAAAAGTATGTTTGAAAAGGAGAAATAGCAAAGTTCACACCAGCTTTCAGGGGGCTGAGGTAGGAGAACTGTCAGTTCAAGGCCAGTTTGGGCAGAGCCAACATGATTCACAGGGGGAGAGCAGAAGAGAGAGACAAAGACAGAGAGACAGAGACAGAAATCAATCAGCCAAGCAAACACAAAAACTACCTATCATTAAGGTTCACTTCTGGAGGGTTAACAACTTAAGTTGGCAGACCAAATAATTAGATAAAAAGAAGGGATACAAAAATAGCCAATATTTTGGCTCTAGCCCTTCAACATCAGTGAGGACACGGGACATAAAAGAACTTGTACTATAACTGCCTGTAACTCAGTGAGTCCCAAATTTCCTGTTCAAGGAGATTATGGGGCCTCAGAGTAAAGTGATCAGTGATGTATAACGTGCCTAAGAAGAGTCGCCTAAAGAAAAAACATTCTCTCAGGCTTTCACAGAAAGCAAATTGGTCAAGCAATGACCATGATTCATCCAGATAGTTGACAGTGACAAAAGTTCTGCAAACCACAGTACATGGTTGCAGGGTAAATCATGAGGAGACCTGACTGACCTTGTTAGATACAAAAGTTACGTTTTATTCTAATATAGGTCTTGCTTCATCTTGGTCTTAACCATCCAGTATAAAAGTCTAACCACAAGGTATAAAAAGGAAAACAATACTAATATGCTAAGTTGTAAAAGGCTCAAGTCAACTGCTTCTGATAATGCCAGATACGCTAATAATCCACTACAGCATAGACTATTGGACTACATACACAGATAATTTCTCTTTGTGCAATGAAAAGAAATATCTATACTAAGAATGTTTAGACAAGAAATCATGCCTGCATCTTGCACTCTGAACAACTATGACAAAGACAAAGTACAATGTATTAATTATTGTAAAAAGTAAAAATAGAAAAAAACTACATAAACAAGGATAAATATGGGAAGAGGAAAAAGTTGCTAATGATTTGAATGCTCAAAATAAATGAAGGAACAAGATATTATGTAATAATTAAATGCTCACAAAGAGGTATTTATAAAAGCGTAACAGCTCACAGGAAAGCACGATGTAAAATTCATAATTATTTGCAAGATAACTACACATTTGGAGAAAAAGTGCATTGATACAGAATTAAGAGTTGTCATTGGCTTGTAGAAATATGGATACAGTAATTTCTACTTCACTTTTTTCTATTTCCTAAAATTTGTCTCAACTGAACATTTATCACTTTTGAAACCAGTCATGAAGTTGTAGCATGACCACTACACAACTGACCAATCTGTGGGTTCTACTTGTAGTTTTCAAGAGTTACTATAGAAAAAGCACTGACCCTGAGGAGCCTGAAAAATGAGGACTTAGAAGCCTTTAGAACTGCAAGAAGGAACTTCTCTGAAGGCTTCTGCTTACAGTACAGCTGGAAAGTGGCAGTGATCACAGTCCCACTTAATTGGCAAGAAAACACACAACAGGCAGAAAATTTAGTTAATGTGAAGGACACAGACCAAGTACATGGAGAAAAAAGTCAGATCTCCACCTGATTCCAAAAACTTTGAGCTTTCTCCTGTTCAACTGGACATTTCTTTCTAGGAAGTACAGAATATAAGAAAAATTACAGAGATTCCTTTCTGTCTACTCCCATGCACACCAGAATGACCAGGTTTACATATACCATACTAGGCTTTCTGGATAGATAGGATAAGATGCCTGTAGTGGTAGATACATAGTGTCAACTTGGGAAGTTGACAGCCTGGCTAGCTGGGCTCCATGACTTCCCAGACTCTCTCTGTTGCTCTCTGTTGCCCTGGTTGGTCAGTTTCCTCTGTCACCATTTTTTGCTGTCCTGCCGCCATTAACTGGATACTCTCTGCCCTGTTCCACTCAGCCTTGCAGCCAGCCAAATATAGACTGAAACCTCCAGTTAACTGTGAGCTGAATAAACCTTTCCTTCCTTTGTTTTGGGTGTTGGGTGTTTGTCTCAGCAATGACAGAAGGTAACTGAGACACTGGCAAATACACATCAACTAGAAGAAAGAGTTGAGAGTATTTTCATATCAGGTACTTCTGAGGTAATTAAAACATTATTTTTATTTACATAGGTATTTTAACCTATGATAAAATTTATTCTCATAAGTTCCAATGGAAAGGAACAGAAAGACTGCAAAATGCTTCTAAGTATTTTAATGCTTGTACAACCCTTACCAAATATGAAGGAAGCATTCTGAGATACATACTACAACCAGTTTAAATCTGCAATTAGGTGGCACTTCCTTCTGAGGGCTTTCAGCTTGCTCAGTTAGCTCCATAACATAACTTCTGAAGATTACTATTTCATTTTCATTCTTTGACCCCAGAAGACTTCTGTGTACAAAATGGGTGGCCAATGAATTAGAATGAAAACATACACAGTGCTACAATTAGTCAATAGCAAATGATAGTGAACCTTTCAGAGCATTCAGTTATAACAAACCAAGCTGTAGGATGAGTGCCACTGGTTGGCACATTAGTTTACACACACCAAGAGTCAAAAAGAAATGTGTTAGATATTGGTCTACATAAAAGAGCTAAACAGCTACAATGAATGTAAAGAATTACTTTCTACACATTGACAATGTGTTTTGTTCATTATAGGTTGTAGGCACTATTCACTTCACAGCTAAGATGAATAATTAACCATAGCCAAGCTTGACAGCTGCCTTGGAAGACTTTCCTCACTTACTCATTGTCCAATATCAAACACTCACAACTTGAAGGGTCACTCCACTCTATACCTTAAGGGAGCACAGGACTATTCATCCTGGCAGGATGCAGGAAAGCCTTACATTGCACATCAGAGAATACTGCAGGTGCTTATTTTGCTTCTCTGAAAAATCCCAGCTTTGTCTGTATTTATCCCTGCTACACACTGCTGTACTAATATAGGGCAAACCTTTAATGGGGGTAAAAAATATTAGCTATGTCTGTTAGTAGGATACATCAGTATGAAGCACTTTGTGTGTTTCCTTTTAAAGTCAGCATAATAAAACAAAATCCCTCCTTACTCTGCCAGAAGAACATTTTCAACTGATCACTTCCCATTTCTTGTCTGAATCCCAAGGGAAACAAAATGTGATTTTTTTTTTTTTTTTTTTTTTTTTTTTTTTTTTTTTTTTTTTTTTTTTAGAAAATATAGCCTGAGTGCCGGGCGTGGTGGCGCACTCCTATAATCCCAGTACTTGGGAGGTGAGGCAGGAGGATCGGTGCAAGTTCGAAGCCAGCCTGAACTGCATAGCGAGACCCTGTCTCAAAAAGACAAAAAAAAAAAAAAAAAAGAAAAGAAAATATAGCCTGAGTAGTCTACCTAATCCTCTGCAAATGTGAGTTCTGTTCTTGGACTTATTCAGACCAACAGAAGTCAATATTCCTGAATTGTATGACTTTAGCCTTTCAAAAGAATATCTTTACTTTTCTCTAACACTGCATGTTCAGTATGTTTTAAATGTCTTGTGTTTTTAAAATTTTTTTCAATAAAAACAAAGTTTGAGGCCAGGTGTGGTGGCTCACGCCTGTAATCCCAGCACTCGGGAGGCTGAGGCAGGAGGACTAGTGCAAGTTCGAGACCAGCCTGGGCTACAAAAGTGAGCTCAAGGCCAGCCTCAACTGCATAGTGAGACCCTGTCTCAAAAATACAAAAAAAAAAAAAAAAAACAAAGTTTGAGTATGTGTTTATCACATTAATTAATGTCTAGAGCATATGATAAACATACTGACACATCTGCCTTACAATTTATAGCTAAGAAAACTTTCTATTCCTTAACAATTTTTTTTCTCTTTTGCTAATGAAATTTATTGACATTTAATGTTTCTGTACCTTTGCTTCACCAGATGCTAATGGTTATTTCATATATAATCAAAGAAAAAATAATTGCTTTCTTATTGTTGGTTTTTCTTTTTCAGGACCTTTTTATTAGCAACTGATTGATCTGAATATAGCTTCCATCCTTTAGGTCCTCAAAAGCCAAAATATAAATCAAGTTCAAAAATACATCTCCATATGTGTTCATTTTACTTTTTAGCAGAGCATAAGTAATTGCCAAAAATATAGAGAAATTAAAATATACGGTGCTTGGGCTGGGGAAATAGCTCAGTAGAATAAGCACCTGCCTAGCAAGTGCAGCCCGAGTTCAATCCCTGGTCCCGCCAAAAATTACAGACAGACAGACAGACAGACAGACAGACAGACAATATATATCTTTTCTACACATCATGTTGGATTTGTTTTTTTGGAAGTCCATGAACATCTTTCTCCAAAAACACAATTTTACTTTTTAAACACATAAAATTTTTTATTAGCATATAAATTAAGATGGCTTGACAGTGATTCAGTGCATTCTGGAAAAAGAAACCTCTCGCTTGACATTGATACTATAGCACATTACAATACTGTAAGTGTGTTTTGGTTCTGAAGGTAGTTTTCATTAAAGTTTTGTGGATAAAAGCAAAAGGAAGCTTTCCATATATACCTAGATTACATGTAAAATCATCCTATGCCAGGGAGCTAGCTCAGTGGGTAAGCACCTGCCTGGCAAGCACAAGGTCCTGGGTTCAATCCCCAGTATCAAAAAAACTCTAAAATCATCCTAGGATGTAGTGTTCATATATAAGGGATTAAATGTCACATAGGCATTCAACGAACTCCCTTTTTTTGGTAGGATTGAAACTATGTAGCCCTCTTAAAATTGACAGAGCTTCATAGTGTTTTGTTTTTGTTTTTGTTTTCTGAGCAGAATAGATTTACTGGGGGGAAAGAAAGCTCTTGTCTGAGAGAGACACGAGGGGGGGGGGGTCCGGAGTGGGTGGCCCCCAGGAAGCTGTCTCTTCTAGGGACTTTTACAGAGGAAAACCATGTGGTGAGGCAGGTCTAAGGTGATGGAAAAGACATGTGAACTCACTGGGTAGGCATAAGGTGGGACAAAATTATGGTTAACCAATGAGATTACAAACACCACTGTTCAGTTAAGGTTGATTAAATCCAGTACCAGACAGGGGAGTCTCATAGCAAGCAGGCAAGAATACCAAACAAGGTCTCTTCCTGTTGTTCTTGAGCTAGTGATTCTTTCAGCTTCTTTCAAGGTGACTGGTACCTATTTAGCATATCAATCCCAGATGCCCATCCTTATGGAAGTATGTGGCTGCATTTGTTTACTCCTGTCTTGAGATCTGGCCCACACAGAGGAGCGTCTGTCTATAGTTGTAAAATCACCTTGTCTCCCATGTTGTCCTTGAGGGCGTGGGCCTGTCTAATTGCCTATAATATTTCTATCTAAAAATTCAGCTGCTTACAACATTCTCCCTTTGAAGAAGTAACCTGAACGTCTCAATAGCTCTCCAAAATATTAGATATCAAAGCAGTGGTATGTAAAATGCTGAGGTTCCCAGACCCTATTTTTCTCCTCTTTGTTAAAGTCATTACTATTTACTTGGTAAAAATCATTTTGACTCTATTCATAATTATCCTGCTGATGTTACTATTTGACCCATGTATATTTAATGGTTTCTTTGGCTTTGTCTTCTCCAGATTTAAAGCCATTCTATCCACCCAAGATAAAAATGCCTGGTGTCTATTGAGGGCCTTTAGACAGAACCTCTGGAGAGTATCTTTGACTGCCGGTTCACAACTATGACCCCTTTCAGCTTGAAGATGCTAGAGCGGTCATCACCTAAGATTTATAGTTTTTTCTAATGTATGTCTATGACCCATCTCCCTTTTTAAAAAGAGAAGTACGCAGATAAAAGGTATAGATAATTTGGGGAAGCTTTGGTATTATTATCCAGAGCAGACTCACAAACTTGTTTCTCTGTTTTCTTCTTTATGCACTGTAAAATGTATATGAACAGCACACATTTAATATTCAGCAAAAATTTAGCTAATCTAATAAGCTTTAAATTCATAATTCATTGCAATGTTCTTCAAATAAATATGCAGCATAAATATTTCCAAGCTAACCCTGGAATTCTGGGATTCTGCTCTCACCTGTGGTGAAGACCTCGCAGCTTACAGCTTTCTGTCAGCATCATGGTCACCTGGATCTCGGAGGCATGATCTGTGCCCAGAAAAGAAACAAGCTGAATGGCCATGTACAGATATGCAGTTACACATATCATCTTGCAAATGATTACTATCTTGGATTATAAGGTAAATTCCCATACAAATTACAGGTAAATATAAAAATTTAGCCTACCTGACTGCAGTAATAAGAACCACACTTAGTAGCTCAACTTGCATGGAAATTTTTACATAAATCTTAGAAATTCAACAAAGTAGAAACAGTAACAGATGGGAAAAATCTGTACAACACACACTTTATATAAAGGGCTAATTGCTTTTTTCCTTTAAAGAGCTCTATCCAGGAGTGGTGGTGCCCAACTATACCCTGAGCACTGGAGAGGCTGAGGAATGAGAACTGCCATGAATTTAAGGCCATCTGGTGGTTACATAGCAAGTTCAGGGCAGTCTGAACTACATAGTGAGACCTTGTCTCAACAAAACAAAACAAACACATATAAACGTTTTTTGAGAAAAAAAAAATGACCAACAATGTCACAAACATGATTCTCAGCTCTGTCCCTAAGTAAATACAAACAAGTAGCAGATGTGCAAGCTATATAGAAAAGGGCTCATCAATAGGGCCTTGGGTAGGCGGGGAAAGCAACATGTAACAAATCACTAAAAAGCATATACACTCTGTACCATCAATCCTCTGGAATATTCAAAACAACCAAAGGAATACCAATAGTAACTAATGTTCACTGAAATATTCTGTGGCTCCTTTTTAAAAATGAGATAGATGTGGACTGCAGTTATAGTTTAGTGGTGGAAACTTGTTAGTGTGGTCAAGACCCTGAGTTTGATTTTCAAAATCAACAAAAACCAACTTAAAAAGACAGGTTTATATATATTGACAGGAGGATCTGTTAAAAAACAACAAATGAATTTTTTGGATACAGGGTCTCACTACATAGCAGTTCTAGGGCTAGCATGACATGCAGTACTGGGGATCAAACTCAGGTATTTCTGCTTGCCAGGCAGGTGCCTATATCGCTGAGCTATCTCCCCAACCCCACAAATTTAGCTTTAAAATCCAGGGTCAAACTTCTACTTGTGTGATCTGTTAAATTTTAAAAACACAATTACTTGAAAAAATATACATCTGGGAACTTTTTTTCCTTTGCCTGTGAAGAAAATTATAAGAAGTTGTTTATGGTGGTTACTTTTATTGACAAAAGAACTTACAAAGATCAGCCAAATAGCTCAGTAGATTACACTGCAAGCTGATGCAGAGGCCAGGGGTTTGATCCTCTGGAGTGCACTGAGACAGCAATTGAGACTGGGCGTGGTGGCACACACATACAATCCTAACTCTTGGGAGACTGTAAACAGGCAGATCACTACAAGTTCGATCTAGTTGTGAGACCCTGAATACCCTGTAGACCCTTCCTTAAAAAAAAAAAAAAAAGGAATTTATATATTATACCTTTTTTATATTTTCTAACCTGATAAATATGTAACTATAAAGGATGACAAGAATTCTGACTGGAGAATGTGATCCTTCTTATTGTTATCTTGTCTCAGTTACTCTTCTCTTGCTGCTGGGACAAATACCCAACACTCAAAATGAAGGAAAGAAAGGTCTACCTAGCTCAGTTACTGGAGGTTGCAATCTACTGGCTGGCTGCGTTCAGCTGGCTCCAAGGCAGAGCAGCACATGGCAGAGAGCAACCTTGCATGGCGAAGGCAAAGAGCAGAGAACAAAATGGAGGAGTAGCAGCAACAACGGCCCCAGAAAGCAAGTCTGTCGCCTTTATGTAGCATGCAGGCTATCCACCCCAGCCCGGTGCAGTACCCACATCCATAATTCCAGCAGCACTCACATCTATAATCTCAGTGGATCATGAATTAATCACAAACTCTAGAAGTCCGCCCCATAACTGCATGAGGCTTTAGGGGAACAACTAGACACAAACCGTAACACTTCTTAACTCTATGGTTAAAAACAAGCGCGGCTAGTCCCACGTAGTTATGAGTTTAATTTATCCTCAAACAGTAAGGAGATCCGAGTACAACAAAAGGTTCATTTCAGGATATGTTATTTTATACATATTTTTCAAGTTTAATTTTGATAAGGATGTTTCATTAAGCAAGGCTCAACTGAACTGGACTTCTAAGAGATATTTTAACTCTGGAAAAAATAATTATAACTACTAAGAAAAATGAATTTTCTTGGTTTCTTTCCTAGTCTAGTCTCAGTCTTTTAATTTTAAATGGTGAAAGATACATCCTCAACATCCAAAAAAGTTAATATACATTTTAAACAATTACAAATAAGCACAAAACAATAAAGAAAAAGCCTTATTTCTAAAATTGTAAAAATTTACCAGCTATTAAAGAAAATAAGAACTTAAGGCTAATAATCCCAAACTGATTCATTTGTTTAATGGAATTCATTTTTATAATACTTATGTAAGATTCAGGTTCCCAATTCCAATACCTAGAAATTTATACTGAAATATCTGTTCAGTCTGAACAAAATTTTAAAAAATTTAAAAAGCAAATCTCCAATTTCCTGCTTATGCCTAAAGGCAGAAATCAAGGCTCTTTAAAAGACTATCTTTTACATTTCACAAAGAACTTCTAATCATGCAAGAGGTAAAGTACAGAGATTTGTGAAAGAACTCAGTGAGCTCTAGTAGCTTCGGTAAAAAAAAATAAAAATAACATTCCAAAAGAACAAATCTCAGCCAACAGTCCTATGGAGTTATCTCTACCAATTCTGAGCCAGAGCTCTGGGGCACTTCCTCTCTGTCGCCATGCAAACAGTGACTATATGCTGGCTAAGGACTTACTCTTTCTCTCATTTCCGTCAGCTCAGAAGGAACATTAGAATTACAACAGCACCGCAGGGAAACAGCCAAGAAACTCTAACTCAAGTATACAAGGAAGGAGAAACCTTATCTTGTAAAAGAGTTCCAGTATCCACATTGTACTTTCTTATCATTCCTGTTTCCTTTTCTTCCCCTTCCAGTCTCAAATCAGCTCAATTCTGTACAGAAGCCTCTTTTGTTAATTCAAGACTCAAACAGAATAAATTAGAAATAGCTCAATTCAAAGCCATCCATAGAATATTTAATAAGCCTAGAAGAAATACTAGAATTCAGGGGAAAGGTTTCCTTTAAAAATTGGAAAACAGGGCTGGGGAGATAGCTCCGAGGCACAAGTGCCTGCTGGGCAAGTGCAAGGTCGTGAGTTCGAACCCTGGTCCCACAAAAAAATAAAATAAAATAAAATTAAAAAAAATTGGAAAACAAAAGACACTTGCTTATGGTTCATATTTTATATTTACAAAAGGAAATGCATACAGTGTAATTCAAAATTAACTGAAAAGCTTACTGATTTAGGGGCAGCCAAAGGGTGGTGAATAAAACAAACACTAAACGACATGAAGTTAAATTATTTGTTTAAAAAGATGAAGGCTGGCTGGGGAAATAGGTCAGAAGCATAAGCATTTGCCTGGCATGCACAAGGACCTAGGTTTGAGCCCTGGTACCACATGATGTGCCTGGGGCATGCAGTGCCAGCCCAGAAACCAGGTGTGGTGGCGCATGCCTATAATCCCAGCACTGGGGAAGCTGAGACAGGAGGATCACTACCAGTCTGAGCTGCATAGTGAGATACTGAATCAAAATAATTAAAAAATAAAAACATAAAGGTAGTGTGTGTGGTAGCATTTTTTATAGAAGCCTTAAAATAAGCAATCTGCTAAATTGTGAGTTATTAAATTCTGAAGTTTTTTAGATAGGTACAATCTAACGTTTTAGAAACAATAAACACAAACCCTTCAAACTTTCCAAGTACTCCTTTCTTAAGTAAATTTGGAAACATGGTTCTTTTAATGTTATAAGCCTCTTAAAATTGTCACCTCCAACTCATAAAAGTCTTAGTTTTCCCTCTGCCTGTCTTTTAAATACTAATTTGCTTTTCAGAAATTAATACCTTGTTATCTCAAAGTGTATCAGACACTATAGAGCACCCTATATGACCTCACTTTTCTCATTCTCAGAATGAGTAAATAAAAAGAATTAACTAACTGTAGATAGTGCTAGCATGAATGAAGGCCATTATAAACCCTATAAGTACAAATATTAATATTTAAGCCTTCAAATGAGTTGCAAATAACTAAAATTCTAAAACATTTTTTAAGAGTCATTTATTGGTAATAGGAGCAAAGCCATATATAAATAATTCTGTAGTGTTTTGATAAGGAACCTCTAGTTCAATAATTTACATAAATAAACACACCAAAACTTGGTATCATATTCCAAAAAGTAGTGAAAAAGTTTATGTGAAAGCAGATAGTCTCATCATAAAAATACAAATGAGTGCTATTTAGCAAACAATCAGACAAGTTCTATTAAAATTCAAATGTTTACACTATTTGGACTATCAACTGTAACTTTGTCGTAGCTGTACCTGCAAAAGCATACCAAGAAATATACACATCCATGCACATTTTCGGAAACATCACACAATGTCTCAGAGAAAAGAAGGGAGAAGGAAAGAAAGGTAGCAGTGCCTATCTACTCAAAATACTATGGGCTTGAGGGCCACTTAATTTCTTCTTTATAAACTGCAATACTGGGAGGGAAAAACAAATGACAATGTTTTTGTGGGGGAAATGATAGCAAAGAATTTTGGTGTTTTGTGGCGTTTTCATTAGTATCATCATCATTTTGTTTACTTGACTATTTGTCTCTGATATAGGATTTTGCTATGCAGTTTAGGCTAGCCTCAATTTCACAACACTCCTCCTGCCTCAGCCATCCCAGTGCTGGTATTACATATATGTGCCACCATGTCTGGGCTCCAAAGGGTTTTAACACAGGATGTTTCCCTTAGTTAAAGCAACCATGAAGTTAAGTGGATGCAATTTACTTGGAAGTTGAGATAATAACTAATAATTATTTAATATGTTAATTTACAAAGCTATTTCTTTTCTTTTAATAAGAAATAATAATGTGACATTTTAAAAAACACGTTACTAGTACAAATTGATACAATGCACACTGTTGTCCTCATAGTAGTTGTTGAGCACAGGAGGTAGACGTGATAATTTTACTAATGATTGTCAGTCCGAAAACTTTCTTCTGATTGAACTAAGAGAAAGTAGGGGCCTGGCAGGATGGCTCAGTGGTCTAAAGCACCTGCTTAGGAAAGCTTAGGCGGCTGCAGGGACCGCGGTTCGAACCCCGGCACCACATGCTGCGCCAGACCTGCCCTCAGGGCAGGCTGAGCCGGCCATAAATAAAAATAAATAAATAAACAAACAAAAGTTCTGAAACAAGAAAAAGAAATTTAAAAAAAAAAAAAGAGAAAGTAGCCGTATACACAGTTCAGTATTCCATAATCGTAATGGATTATTGGCAGAACTGGCAATGTCAGAAGCTGCTGATTTAAGCCTTTTACAGCTCAGCATACTAATCTAGCTCTGCGTTTTATGACTCATGGTTACTTTTCTGCTGAGTGGTTAAGGGCAAGTTAAAGCAAGACCTGTATAATAAAACATGTAACTTTTGTATCTCCCAAGGTCAATCAAATCCCTCAGGGTTTACTTTGAAACCATGTATAGTGCTTTGTAGAACTATAGTCAGTGTCAGCTATATGGATGAGTTACAGCCATTGCTTGAATAGTTAGCTCTCTGTGAAAGCCTGAGAGAATTTCTCCTTAGGCACACTATATATCATCCATCCCTTTCCTCTGTAGCTCCAAAATCTCCTTGAACAGAAAATTTGGGAAACCACTGAGTTATAGGACATTATAGAGCAGGTTCTCTTATGTCCTGAGTCCTTACTGCCCTTGAAGGGCTAGGGCCAAAATATTGGCTATCCTTGTAGCCCTTCTTTCTCTCTAATTTTTGATCTGTAAACTTACATTCTCAACCCTCCAGCAGAGAAGCTTTATGATACTATTAATCAACAACATAGGTACTTGACCTTAAGACCACTGTATTTCTGAATATCAAACACCTTAGACTTAACTTGGAATCCATATTTTCCATCAATCATTGGTATTCTAATAAATCCCTATACAATGTGATGAAAGCAGTTATACAATTTTACACAGACATTTAGAAATCTAAGTATTTACAAAATTGTAGCCGGTCAATTCTACAGCATTTTTTCTAGTCTCCTACTCTCATTTAATAACCATTTTGTTTTCTTGTAAATCAATCATTTACTTGAAGGAGAGGATAGCAGAAACTGAAATTACATTAGAAGCAGCACAAATCTAAAAGACAATGATAGGCATTACAACCACAATTTTAGTGTTATCCATTGCTAGCCTCAGTGTAAAAAATATTTTGGTAGTCCTTAGGGCCATTACTTTATTCACCCTGTGTGTGTAAGCACATGGTTTCTCTCCTGCCATGTTTCCTATCTTTTCTGTTTGTAGTCTCTTCATTGTTTAATGCTTAAGTCCTTGGTTTCCATACAGCTGTGTTATGCCTTTCCATTTTTATTTCTTATTTTGAGTTCTTACAGTAGGGAGACTATATGATATTTACACATGTAGGTCTGGTTTATTTCACTTATGAGTATATGTTAAAGATATATCCACATATATATGAAGTCTTCTAGTTTATCATTCTTTATAGCTGAGTAATATTCCATCATATGAAAATGCCACACCTTTTTAATCCATTCTTCAGATCATGAATATTTTGGTTGAACTGCACTGCTGTGAACACAGGTACACAGATATCACTATGATATGATATTTTCAGTTCTTCTGAGAAAATTCATAGTAAGGGAACAGCTGGATTGAATGGGATTTCGAGTTCTACTTTTTTAAGGAGTCTCCACACTGCTCTCCATGGTTGCACGAGTCTGCATTCCTACCAGCAGTGAGAAGTGTTCCTTTTCCCCCACTGCCTCTCAACATTTGTTGTTGGTTGATTTCTTTATGATAGCCATTCTTTCTGGGGTGAGATGGTACTAAGTGTTGTTTTAATTTGCACTTCACAAATGGCTAGCAACGTGGAGCATTTCTCCATGTATTTATAGGCTTTTTTAATTTCTTTCTCTGAGAAGTGTGTGTTCATCTCAGATGCCCATTTCTGGATTGGATTTTTGAATTTTGGGACCCTACTGTTTTTTAGTTCATTATAAATTCTAGATTGAAGACCTCTGTCTGAATATTTGTTAAAATCTTTTTGAAATTACTGGGTGATCTTTTCACTCTGTTGACGATTTCTTTTGACGTGCAAAAGCTTCTCAGCCAGAGGAGGTACCAGTTGTTGATGCTTTCAAGTGTAAATGTGCATTTTGATTTTGTCGATGAACTCCTTGCCTACCCCAATGTCTTCAAGACTTCCCACTTTCTCTTCCAAGAGATTCAGTATTTCTCTTTTAATATTTAGAACTTTAAACCATATTGACTTTGTTTGGTGCACAGTGGTAGAGCTGGGTCAAGTTTTAGTTTTTGGCATGTAGAGAGCCAGTTTTTCTAGCACCTTTGCTAAAGAGGCTTTCGTAGACATGTTTGGCCCCTTTGTCTAAAATAAGGTGGTTGAGTGTGTTTGAATTTGCTTCTGCATCTCCTATTCTATTCCACTCATGCTCAGGTCTATTTCTTTTGCCAATACTATGCTGATTTTTTTTTTAGGGACCTGGGTGCAAACTCATGATCTTGCACTTATAAGGCAGGTACTTGTGCTGTGGAGCTATCTCCCCATCCTCACTATGCTGATTTTATCACAGTAGCTGTGTAGTATAAGTTTAGGTCAGGAATTGTATTGTAATGCCTCCTGCCTTATCTTTGTTGCCCAGGATTGTCTGTGCAATTCTAAGTCTTTTCTGGTTCCAAATAAATTACAGGAATGATTTCTCAAGGTCTGTGAGGCATGTTGATGATATTTTGATAGGGATTGCATTAAATCTGTATAACAATTTAGGGAGTATGGGCATCTTCACAATGTTGGTTCTGCCTATCCAGAAGCAGGGAATATCTTTCCATTTTCTGAAATCTTCTAGGACAGTGATTCTCAACCTATGAGTCGCAACCCTGGCAGGGGATGAATGACCAAAACACGGGTCACCTAAAGCCATTGGAAATCATAACTGTAGCAAAATTACAGTTTTGAAATAGCCACCAAAATTATTTTTTGGTTTGGGGTCACCACAACATGAGGAACTGTATTGCGGGGTCATGGTATTAGAAAGGTTAAGAACTACTATTCTAGGATCTCTTTTTTCTTAGTACTATAGTTTTTATTGAATAGATCTTTTCCTTCTTTAGTTAGATTAATTCCTAAGTATTCCATTTTTTTCAGTGCTATTGTAAAAGGCATTGCTTCTCTAATTTCTCTGTCTGTTTGTTTGTGATCTGTGTGTTGACTTTATATCCTGCTATGCTACTGATTTGCGTATTAATTCTAGTGGCTTCTTGGTGGAGTTTTTGGGTCTTCCAAGTAGATTATCATGTCATCTGCAAATAACAATAATTTTCTCTCTCTTGTCTAATGGCCGCAGCTAATGATTCCAAAACTATATTGAATAGGAGGGGCGATAGAGGATATCCTTGCCTTGTATCAGATCTCAGAGATCTTCAGACTTCAGCTTATCCCCGTTTAGAATTACAAAAGGCACTGGATTGTCATACACGGCCTTTATTAGATTGAGGTAGAGGCCCTCTATTCCAATTTTCTGTAGAATTTTGAACATCAATGACTTTTGGACTCTGTCAAAAGCCTTTTCTGCATCAATTGAGATGATCATGTCAGTTTTGGCTTTGGCTCTTTTGATACAGTATATTACATTTATAGATTTGTGTATATTAAACCATCCTAGCATCCCTGGGATGAGTCCTACCTGGCCATGGTGTATAATCTTCTTGATGATTTGTTGTATTCTATTGACAAGGATGTTATTGAGGATTTTTGCATCTATGCTCATGGGAGAAATTGGCCTGTAGCTCTCTTCTTTAGTTTCATCTCTCTCTGGTTTTGGTATGAGTGTAATACTTGCCTCTAGGAATGATTTTGGGAGGATTGTTTCCTTTCAATTTCATTGAAGAGTTTGAGGAATATTGGGATTATGTCTTCTGTAAATTTCTTGTAGAATTCACTGGTGAATCCAGCAGGACCTGGACTTTTCTTTGTCGGTACACTTTTTATTACATTTTGTAGGTTATTGACAGTTCTTATATCTTCTTAGTTCAGTTTGTGTACTTTGTACCTTTCTAGGAATCTGTCCATTTCATCTGTGTCTTCAATTCTGAGTAAAGATTCTCAAAGTAGCTATTAATGATCCTCAGCATCTCTGCTGGGTCTATAGTAATTTCACCCTTTTCATTCCTTATTGCTTGAATTTGAGTCTTTTCCTTCCTCTTTTTGATGAGGTTAGCTAGGGGCTTATGAATTTTATTTAATCTTTGAAAGAACCAGCTTTTTGATTAATTCTTTGTATTGTTTTCTTTGTCTCAATTGAATAAATTTCTGCTCTAATCTTTATAATTTCCTCCTTTGGGCTTTGGGTTTCAATTGCTCTTCCTTTCCTAGCTGGATTAGGTTCTGCGTAAAAGTATTTATTTGTTTCCATTGTGTTTTCTTATTGTGTGAGTTCAGAGCTATACATTTCCCTTTAAGAACTGCTTTCATTGTGTCCCATAAATTCCGGTAGGTTGTGTTTGAATTTTCATTAAATTGTAAATATTCTTTAATTTCTTGTTTAATTTCATCTGTAACCTGCTGGTTGCTGAGAAGGGTGTTGTTTAATTTCCATGTATTTCTAGGGTTCTTGTGATTTTTTTGTCATTTATTTCCAGTTTCATTGCAGTGTGGTCAGATAATATGAATGAAATAATTTCTGTCTTCTTGCACATACTTAAGCATGGCCTGTGCACTAGTATGTGGTCTATTTTGGAAAATATCCCGTGTACAGCTGAAAGAAATGTGTACTCAGAAGTGGTTGGGTGGAATACTCTGTGTATGTCCACCAAGTCCATTTGTTCCTAGTTCTGGTTCAGTTCTGCTACTTCTTCGCTAATTATTTGTCTACTTGACCTATGTTTTTGGGAAAAAGGGGTGCTAAGATCTCCTGTTGAGATTGTGGTACTGGATATTAGATTTTTCATGTCCATTAAGGTTTGTCTTATATAACTTTGTCCTCCTGTGTTGGGTGCATGCATATTTATGAGTGTTACTCACTCAAATAGTGAAGCATATTCTTCGTCTTGAATTTTTGCCCTAATCAGTATTTAGTAGACTTCTTTATTTCATTGGATCAATCTTGGTTTGAAGTTTACACTGTCTGCAAACAGGGTTAGTAACCCTGCTTTTTTTTTTTTTTTTTTTTTTTTAAGTGCTGGGGCATGTAGTATTATTGTCTTCCATCCTTTAAATTTTAACCTAGGAGATTCTTTATGAGTTGTATTTCTTGTATATAGAATATTGTTGGATTTTGCATCCTTCTCCACTATGCCAGTCTATTTCTTTTAATTGGAAAACTGAGTCCACTTACATGGATGGTTATAATTGAAGTATATTAAATTCTGATTGACATGTCTTTTACTTACTATCATTTACTCCTTTTTCTACTGTGTGTAATTGGTTGCCCTATTTGGTGGGTTCTTTCTGGTCTCATCTGTAGAGTTTGGGTCATTTTGGTCCCTCTCTTAAGGTATTTTTTTAGTAGTCCCTGTATGGTTGGCTTTGACATGAAATTCTTTAGTTGCTCCTTGTCATGGAAGTATTTCATGTCTTCCCTCATACTTGAGAGTTTCATGGGGTACAGCAGTATGGGCCAGAATTTGTTTTCATGGAGGATTTGAAGCACTCTGCTCCATGCTCTTCTTCACTTCATGCATTGCGAAGAAAAATCTGCTATCATTCTGACTGGTTTTCCTTTAAATATGATCTGTTTCTTTTCTCTAGTGGCTTTTGGTATATTATTCTTCTGCTCGATTTCTGAGATCTTGACTACTGTATGTCTGGGTGTGTTTTTAGTCAGGCTGATGTTATTTGGAATTCTGTATGCTTCAGTTACTGAATGTCCGACTGTTTTCTCATATTTGAGAAGTTTTCTGCTATTATTTCTGCCCATATTCTTTTTATATCATTTGTGTTGACTCCTTCTTTCTCATTGATTACTATTAATCTCATGTTGCAATTTTTGCATGATCTTGAAGACGTTGAATTATGTTTTCCTGCATCCTGGTTGTTTTTGAGAGATTTTTTCTTACCTTTTCACTAGCTGCGACTGTGTCTTGATGATCTGAAACTCTATTTTCATTTTCATTCATATGGTGTTGTCAGCTGTGATTGACATTTTATTTTGTATATCTCTTTGAAACTGTTTCATGTGATCTATTTCTTTCCTATCATTATGATGTATGTCTAATTGCCCCTCCAAAGCCTCATGCAACCATAGGGCAGGAACTTCTATAGATTGAGGCTTGACTCATGAATTACTGGGATTATGTGTTTTAGTACTGATGAGATTATCGGTCTGAGTACTGCTAGGAATTATAGGTGTGGCCTGAGGTGGATAGGCTAAGACAGAGAGCCTGACATAATTAAAGAGAGACAGACAGACTAGCGCTGTTGCTCTCTGCTCCCCTGGTTGGTCAGTTGCCTCTGTCACAGTTGTTGCTGTTCCACCACCACGAACTGGATGCTCTCTGCCCTGTTCCACTCATCCTTGAGCCAGCCGAATATGGACCAAAACCTCCACAAACTGTGAGCTAAATATACCTTTCCTTCCTTCATTTTGGGTGTCGGATATTTGTCCCAGCAATGAGAGAAGAGTAACTAAGACACCTATATTGCCCATACAAGGATTCCATCCTTTTTCTATTTTCTAATTTTTATCAATGTCTTCTCTAGAGGCATTTATTAAGTTTTCCATTATAGTTATCTTTTCCTTTTCTACTTCAGAGATTTCTGCCCTCATTTCCTGTCTACATCTCTCCAGTTCCTTTAGTTCAGATGCTATTAAGTTAGAAATGTCTTTTTTTTTACTTCATGAGTTATTTCTATCTGATTACCTCTATACTTTTCTGCAGCTGTTTTTTTCCTTCAGACTCTATTAATTCAGAGATTTCTCTTTTTACTTCAGAGGTTATCTTCAATCTGAGTTCCTCTATACATTTCTGTACTTTTTTACTTCAGATGCTACTAAGTCAAAGATTTCAGCTGCATGGTTCCCATTCTCCTCTATGGTAGTGTCTCCTGTATTTGTTCTATGTGGGCTCAGGACCTGAGATTGCATTTTGTTCCTTGTCTGTATCATTCTGTATGGCAGTGATCTCTTGGTCGGGGCTGCTGTGGGCAGGGGCTGAGTTCTGGTGGAGATGCAGGCCAAGAAGTCCTACCTGTATGGCTGCCGGTTGGTTGGTCAGTCGGGACTGCTGTTAAAAGCTTTCTATTTCTATACTTAGTGAAGACTACAGAAATCTCTTCAAAAGTCGGT
>PVJA010003636.1:64479-93031 GCA_004027025.1 Myocastor coypus
ACACCTACCTTTAACTGTTTTTACAAATGTATGCTTTTCTTTATTTGGATCTTTTTCATCCACCAAAATCCCATGGAAAATACGTCCAAAAGTACCTAAAAAGAAAATAATAATGAGATCACACAACAGCCTTCAAAATATTACAATACAAAGCATTCTGTCATGATAAAAGTAAACATAAAAGTATATGTGATTAACAACATCATTCTAGCCCTAGGGCACAATGACAACAAATTGTTAATATTGAAGAAATGTTACGAGTCCTTTGAAACTATGAAATGGTTTATCCTGTTTTGAGAAACATCATATCTAAACCAAGTATATGAGAATTTTTTCTTAGCTAAGTAAACCAATAACACAGCCAAAACACTGGAGCTCCATAGTCATTTCAACTGCTAAAATTATAGACTCAGCAATGCTGAAGAAAAATATTCTCTTTGTACTAGTGCAAAACTTTAAAAAGTAACTTGCAGAGAAGCCTTGAGTGGTACAGGTATTGGATGTAGATGTCTTGTTTCCAATCTTTCTACTGTTCTCTCCTTAAAAAGTCTGACAAGTTGCTTGGCCCCACAAGTTACTGGTAAAATGTGTTCCTAAAAACTCTTAAAGAGGAGAAGCTATGACCTTTTGGGAGGCAAGAAAGTGACTATACTAGACAACTGAATGACGGTTAGGGACATATCTCAATAAAAAAAGGATTGAGGATGTACCTCAGGGCAAAGGCTGGGGTTCAATTCCCAGCAACAAAAAACAATACAACCTATGAAAATCAATACAGTTTTTGATTGCTTAAAAAAGGCTTTTTAATGAGGCAATCATTGAAAATCTTATGCTACTGTTCTAATAAGATAATTCTAATTTTCTTCCTTCCTTCCTTCCTTCATACACACACACACACACACACACACACACACACACACACACACACACACCCTGCTACCATTTTGCTTTGCTGAAGGTAGCGCACACATAATGGGGGCTTATTCTAATGTCTCCCACACTCAATGCTGAAGCTGTGGTGCCCATCTATCAGGTCTCACTGTAGCACACAGAGTAACTTGGGTGCTTAAGAGAGAAAAGCTTTGGATAATCTTTACTTCAGACAATCTACATGGAGCTGAATAAACACCTTCATGCATACTAGTCAATCCACTGTCAAGAGCTGACACCCTAAACTAGTAGTGTCTTCCTCTTTCAGGTCTTCCCTTCTGTACCATTCAGTTTCTTCAAACTCTCAGAGCAGCACTGTAAAAACTCCTATCCTGTCTCTTCTTCCCTGTACCTCATTCTATTTAAAATACACCCAAACATGAATTTACATACACTTGAAAACAACTATTGTGTAGGTGTGAAGATGGACTGAAGTACCTTCTACACATGTATTACTTTACCATGTCACAAGAATTCATATTCCTGTCAGCAATTGTTCATAACAGCTTGTTCTGCATGACCCTGTTAGCCTGGATTGTATCTACCTCTAATTCTTCCAATCTGACAAAGGAAAAGTGGCATGATACTCCTGCTCAATTTGTACTATCAGATGTCCAGTGAACCTCAACACTTTTTAAGATGTTAATTAACCATAGTTCTGTTGCTGAAATAAGCAGAGTTTAAAAGCCAGGCTCAGCAGTATAGCTCCTGCCTGGCAAGCATGAGGTTGTAAGTTCAAGTTACCAATACCTAAAAAGGGAGGGGATTTATTAGAGCCCTGATAACATCAAGAAATGTTCCATTTGTGAATTTCCTCTTTTCCTCATATTATATCACAATAAGTTACTTTTACTCTCCTATTTAAAGACCAAAATAAGCTGCAAACATACATATTCAACCACTGTCTCTCATTTCTTTGACTCTTTAGGAAATGCTATCTCATTTATTTACTCTCTTTAAACCACAGGTAGACCTAAAAATCAATTATACTTAGAAAACAGAAGTGGTAGTTATACAGCAAAAACTATGTCAAAAAAAATATTAATGATTATGTGTCACTGGGTAAGGTTTAAGTCCCTTCTTTAGCTATGAGGGGCTTACAACATCCCGAACAACAGAAGGACTCCTAAGAATCCAAAACATTCTAACCTGAATTATAACAGGGCAAGATAGTAATTCTTTGTTCAATGTGAAGGGCTCAATACAATATTTCATCATTAATTTCTATCCCTATCAATTAAATTAATATCAATTAAATCAATTAAAACTCAAAAATCAAAGTAAGGACAAGCAAGAAGGGAAGAGGTCAATTATTATGATGTGTTAACTCACATAATACACATCATTTCATCTAATCTTTGTAAATAGTATAAAAATTATGAAGACTATATATTTACAATACAGTCTGTATTTATAGAATAGCAAACTGAAAATCTAAGGCATGAAATGATTTCTCTAAGTCACACAGGTAATAAACCCTAGAAGTAGAACATGAGTATAACTCCAAAGCCCCATTTTACCTGTTAGAATCCCCATACCATCTGTCAGAGAAAAAGCTTCAAATATTTCAAAGATCACTTTTATATAATGATTATTTTAATAACAAAATAAACAATATACTTAAGGTATCAATCAAAAATACAAATATATGCTTTTCTACACTTAAAAACTAAGAAATGCAGCAAGGCTATACATTAAAATCTAAAGAAAGGAAAAATGAAAATCACTCTTTTAAAAAACTGATTTTGAGATAGTAAGTACCTTCTTGGAGAACATCTTTTAGTGTTATTCTCTCTCTGGATATTGCTATATCCTTCACTTTGGCTTTGGCTTCCAAAAGAGTGACACTTCTCAGGTCGTTCTTCTCTATCCGCAAAGTAGGATAACCTGAGGAGCCAACAGAGCCAAACCAAGCAATATAAATACCCTTATTATGGCAGTGTGGAAAAGTAGTCCAGCCAGAACTTTAAGATATTGAAAGGAAGTAGGCATATACATGAACCAGAGAGCTATTTATTTATTTATTTATTTCCATATTTTAGGGAAAGGTCTACAGGGTGTTCAGGATCTCACTACTAGATAGAACTCCTAGTGATCCACCTGTTTACAGCCTCCCAACAGCTGGAATTACAGGCAAGCGCCACCACACCCAGGGCCAATGTGCCCCAGGGGCAGGGCAGGTGTGGCAGGCCTCGGAATAGAACTGAGTCCCTGTTCTTGCTTGCAGGCACTTTAATCTGCTATTTGGTCAACCCCGAAAGCTACACTTAATAAATGCTAAATCTGAAATGCTTCATTCCCTACCAAAACACTATTCCCAAATGTTAAAATACACAATTAGAACAATGCTAAAAATAATACTACTATCACTTCAAACACTTCTCAGCCAAATTACACAACCTTTAATTCACAGAATGTAATTTAATCCCCCCAGGATAGTCCTTCCTCTTGAAAGATGCTTTAACATAGTCATATAACAAAAAAATTCTACAAACTGTTATGTTTTTGTCTAGTTGCCCCCCACCCCAAGCCTCATGAAGTCACTGGGGTGGTTTTGAGAGTTTGTGATCAATTATGACTCAATGCTGAGATTATGGGTGTTAGTACTATGCCCACAGATAGCCTGAGCACAATGTAAGAAAAGCAGAGAGACTCAGCCTCTGCTGCTGCTGCTGCTGTTCCTCCCTTTTTGCTTTTGCTGTTTGGCTATTTTCTTCCACCTTGAATAGCTGCCCTCTGTTATGTGCCATTCTACCTTAGGCCAGCTGAGTACAGACAGACTGAAACCTCCATAGACTGAACTAAATAAACCTTTCCTTCCTTAACTTTGAGTGTTATTTTGTTACAGTAATGATGAAAAATAATAATAATAATAAAGTAACTGAGACACAAATAAGAGATGGTTGAAAAAACATCTTTTCTAAACAAACAAGCTGGGCATGCCTGTAATCCCAGCATTGGGAGGCTGAGGCAAGAGGATCAGTGCAAGTTTGAGACCAATATGGGCTACAAAAGTGAGCTCAAGGCCAGCCTGAGTTGCATAGCGAGACCCTGTCTCAAAGACAAAAATAAACAGACAAATTATCAATATTACACCAGCATTTCCACAGATTAGTCACACAATTGTAAGATTAAAATTTAAGCTCCTTTAATTCCTATTTATTCTTAATGATGGGAAAAATGAAAATATATAGCCCCAAATTAAAGTTTTCTTTTTTTAATTTTAATTATTTTAATAATTTTAGTAATTTTAATAACCCAATTTAAAGTTTTAAATTCAAGTAAACAACATCAGGATAAAAGGAAGATCCACACTGCCCAATAGAATTTGGATTGACATTTCCAAAGACTAGCGTTGATAAATTCCAGGAAGAAATGCCTAAAACACTAGTGCAACCAAGACATGATCACCACTGGCTGCCAGAGGGCTGGGGCAAAGGGGAAACAAGAACACTCCACGAAATGCACAGCCCAGCCCGGGCACCAAACATCCGGCTGCCTTGTTTTTGGCAATGCTGTTTTATCAGGGTATTCAGAGGGAGACTGGTTCTTCAGTGGTAAAGTTACCTACATCCCTTCCTTTTTTTTTTTTTTTTTTTTTGTCTTTTTTCTGACAGTCTCACTATGCAGTTCAGACTGGCCTTAAGCTCACTTTTGTAGCCCAGGCTGGTCTTGAACTCACATAGATCCTCCTGCCTCAGCCTCCCAAGTGCTGGGATTACAGGTGTGCACCACCACGCCCCGCTCCCATCCCTTAATTCTTAAGGTTTTAATCACTCATGATCTTCCCTGAATTAAATATTTTATTAGAGGGCGCAAATGTGATTTTCTAATTTTATCATTCTTTCTACATTTAATAAATGAAAATCTGCCATAAAGAAACATTCCTCTTCCAACAACACTATCTGGCTGCCCTGACATATCGTTCATATCAATAGTAGTTAGAATGAAATATTCATGGAGTTTTAGTCATCTCTCATAATTAGCAATTTTTTGAAAAGTATTGCAAATTCTTATTTATATAAATTTATAAAATACTACACATTTCATGTTTCCTTCTATTGTAGTTACTATTCTTCCTTCAATAGTTCCACCTTTGGCCAATGAGAGCTCTTCAAGTCTTTACTACCTTGTCCCAGACCTGGAATCAGCCCTTTGTCCAGAGAATTCTTGTTGTCTTGAATGGGCAACAGTACTGAGAATTACCATGGGTTTTTGAGAGAAGGCAGATATCCCTAACCTTATTTTATTGAGAGTAATTGTCAGCTCAAGTAAGACAGGCAATTGCCTATAAGATCCTACATAAGAAATTGTACCACTGAATCAAGCTATAGGGCTTTCTGGCCCATTCTTTATTTGATGATTATGTTGTTTTATATTTGTATGTAATTGTTCTCTCATTTGTAAATTATACTTTGAGAACTTTTATTCTGTAGTGTATACATATATTACATCACTGTTATGGCTTGTCTACAGGCGCCCCCAAAGCCTCGTGTGGTTGTAGGTGGGGCTTTCCAGAGGTGGCTAACCTAGGGTGTGTGATGCTGGGATCAAGGATGTGGGATTACCAAATTAGTCCACTGGTTGGTTTGGCATAGTTCTGGGTGTGGATGATGGGAAACCCCACCCCGGATTTGAGTGATGGGACATGGCCAGGCATGGTGGTGAACAACCGTAATCCCAGCACTTAGGAGGCTGAAACAGGAGGACTGCTTAAGTTTGAGGCCAGCCTGGGCTACAAAGGGAGTTCAAAGCCACCCTGAACTTCACAGTAAAACCCTGTTGTCACTTTCTGCTTGGTACTTCATTGCTAGCTGCCTTCTGCCTGCACTGCATGGCCATGAACTGTTTCCCCTCTGCCATGCCACCCTGCCTTACAGCCAGCCAGCTATGAACTGAAATCTCAACAAAATGTGAGCCAAAACAAACTTTCCTCCTTTAACATTAGGTATTAAGTATTTTGTCTCAGCAGCGTGAAAAATAAGGTAATCATATTGTATATAATGTATACAAAAACTTGTCAAGCAACAAATTAAAAAATAAGGCACTAGACAAATAGCTCAACAGTCTAAGCACCTGCCTAGCAAACACAAGGATCTTGGTTTGATCCTTGGTGCCACATGCTGTGCTGGTCCTACACCAAACCAGCTGCTGAGACCAGGCACAGTGGTGCATGCCTGTAATCCCAACACTGAGGAGGCTGAGACAGAAGGATCACTACAAGTATGAGCTGTGTAGCAAGACCCTGTACCAAATAAATATAAGTATACAAAACATTTAAAAAGTAAAATATTTTTAAAATCTTTTAAAAATAATTACTATACCTATATATTAAAGCATGTAAAACTTTTATCAATAACTTGTTCAATGAAAGGAAATTAGGTTCCATGTTCTCAATTTTCCAATAGTAGAGAGCTTCCTAGTATCATTCAAAATCACTGTAGAGAGCTAGTGACATATCTTGGTGGTAGAACACCTCCATGCATGAAGCCTTGGGTTTAATCATGAGTACTAAACAAATGAGAACTGTAAAATTTTTACATGGCCTATCAGACCATCAAACAATTCAATAAAACCCAGAGTCTCTGTCTTTATGTAGCTAACAGCTTGCTCTATAGAGCTACTTGAAAACTTTCCTTTTGGATAGCTACAGAATTAATTTCGTAAGGCTGTAATATAATAATGAACATCTCTTAAGATAAAACTATTATGGGCTATTGGACTATACATACAACTACTTTCTCTTATTTCAATGAGAAGAAATACTTGTACTAAGAGTAGTACAAGTATCATGTCTGCATCTTGTACTCTGAATAACTACTATGAAGACAATATACACTGTAAAAAAAATAAAATAAAATAAGAGCTACACTGTGTCAAAATGGTTTATTTTTGGTATTTTAGTTTTATCCATGTTGGTGGTACCAGGGATTGAACTCAGGACCTTGTGCTTGCCAGGCAAACACTTATTCTACTGAGCTATCTCTCTGGCCCCACTGTGTCAAAATGGAAATGTAACTATGTAACAAAACATTCCATCATAATTGTCATGATATTATTATCTATGGATTTGATTTTAAATTTTTATGCAAAATTATAATAAGTAAATAACAGTAAAAGACATACTGCCAAAAATGAAATAAACATGTTCTAAGTGAAGGAAAATAAGAATATTTTTAAGAAAGTTAATGGCAATGTATCTTTTACTATAATAAATGTTTAAATGTAAGCATGTTAAATGCTTACACTATAGAGACTGGAGAGTTGGCTCAGTGGAATAAGTGCTTGCTTGGCAAGCACCATGTCCTGAATTCAACCCCTGGTGCCAAAAATAAATAAATAAATAAATAAATACAGTGTACTTTAAAAAAAAAAAAAAAAAAAGATAAGACTAATCCTAGCAACTAAACTTTGCAATTAATATTGTAATTTTAGAATATTTCATATTACTTTAGTAAAAAGATTCTAATTTGCACAAGTTAGGTATCACATACTTGCATGTTACATATGTTCCACAAGTACACTAGTACATTAGTACATTACATATGAAGGGTCACTGATACTGGTAGCCATGTTAGAATTAAATTGACTCTTACTGGTGACAGGAGCTGCGTTGTTGGGTGTGTCGGCCCTCAGGTACTGAGTTGTCTGGGTGGAGGGCTGAGACAGCCCCTGGGAACTGCTGCTGGCACTGACACTACAAATAATTTTTAAGACAGAAATATTTAACAAGTTGGTTTCAATGAAAATTTCTTTTTCTGTACATACAAAATGTCATAGTGAGACCCTGAACACCCTGCAGACCACCCCCCCTACACACACACACAAATATATATAAAATGCACACTGCATTATAACCTACTAAGTCCTGACTGGTGGTTGTAATAATGTACAAATGTCTATATCACAATACCTCATATTAAAACATTAATCTCCTTCACTATGTAGTTTCATTTTTTTCTTCCATTTCTATCTCCAAATTCATCAAACCAGCTCATTTTATCAAACTCATTCAGAAATACAGGTTCTGTTTCTCCAGCAACAGGCCTGAAGATCCTTTGAAAGATAGGGTAGGGAACTATGGATCACCTCTCAAGAAAAAAGACTGTACTATTCAACTAAACCACTTTAGAAAAGTAGAAAGACAGCCACTTTTATCTCATTTTTTTGGGTACTGGGATTCGAACTCAGGGCCATGTGCTTACCAGGCAGGCACTGAGCTAAATCCCCAGCCCATTGGGCCACTTTTAATGATGGCTCCAAATCAAATGACCAAAAGATGAGAGATACCAAACCAAATCAAATGACATGTCAAATCTTGAGATGATATATGATTTTAGTTACATACATTTTGTTTCTTCTTTTCAAACCTCAATTTTTAAGAATTTATGGATGTTCTCTTATTACAGTGATACTTGATACCCAATTTTATAGCAGCCCAATTCATAATAACTAAATCTTGGAAGTGGCCTATATGTCCATCAACAGACAAATGGATTTTTTAAAAATATAATTAAAAATAATAAAAAGTTATGGGGGGGGCGAGGAGATAGCTCAGTAGACAAGCACTTGCCTGGCAAGTGCAAGGTCCTGAGTTCAATCCTCAGTTCTGAGAAAGAAAGAAGGAAAAAAAAAAAAAAAAAGAACTGGCCCAAGAAATTGCAGGGGTTGGGGAGATAGCTCAGTAAAATAATAGCGTGCCTGGCAAGTGCAAGGCCCTGAATTCAATGCCTGGTTCAAGAAAAAAAAAAAAAAAAATTACACAATGCAATACTATTTTGCCATAAAATGATGTACCTTAAAACCATAATATTGTGATAAGACATATACATAGTTTCTCTTAAATGAGAAACTGAAAAAATAAAAGACAGCTAATAAAAATAGGGAAATAGACCTTTTATAAGTGGAAAGGAAATCAAGAGATGTAGGGAGAAGGGATAAAAAAACAATTTAAACATATTATGTACATTTTTCAACTTCCTACAAGCATGTGATTATTATGTACTGGAAATACGTGCTAACAAAAAATAAAAATTGATAAGTTATGAATGTTCTCATAAGTCTCTTAATACTTGAAACAAATTGCACCATATTCTCTAAATAAACTAGATTTAGAAGATGACAGACTATACTATATACTATACAGTATAAATAATTACTAATCCTGTACTTGAGTCTACTACCAATTAATGGTTGCCAAACACATCCTGTCTTTTCAGCGGATAGCAAACTGGCCCAAGGTCTCCATCAGGCACACTCCTGTCTCCATGACTTAGCCCTTGTCATTCTGCAGTAGTAAAAAAGTAAACCATAGAAATGTAGCATGAAGAATGAACCCAGAGGTTGGGCATAAGTGGTGCAGCCTATAATCCCAGAATTCTGAGAGACTGAGACAGAAAGACTGCAAGTTTGGGATCAGTCCATGCAATTCAGAAAAAGAATCTGTATTGGGGAAAAAAAAAAAACAAAAAAAAACCCACCTGGAGATGTTAGCTTAAAGCAAAACTCCTGGGATCAGAAACTAGTCTCCGAACCAAAACTCATATGGCAGAAGCTACAAGATTAGTAGAGTCTAGAGGCTCCAACTTTCCAGCCTTTTAACTGACCATATTCTACAAAATGGCTATACTTTCAAAATCTCATTTTAAAAATACATATGACAAAGCACCTATGTAATCTGCTACCCTTATAAATGAATTCCTTTTAATAACCCATTACATACATCTCAAAAAAGTAAATCATAATGTGCAGGCAATAAGCACTGTAAGCCCCTATGCCATTTTTTAAATATAATCTTTTATTTGCCATTATAAGTGAAACACTTCAGGAGATGTTATAATAAAACTTCAGATATTAATATCCTCCAGAAATATCTAGAGCACATCTATACACAAGCCATGTATACAGTATACCATGCATGTATTTCAAAATGCCTATCGTATGAAATGCTCCATACAGTTTCCCCTAAAATTGGCTGTAACTTCAGATTTAACTCACAGATACTTTCTGCAAGACTGTAATAAGTGCTGTTTCCTCAGCAACTGTGCTGAAGATACTTTGCATATGGTATCACCTGATGCGTTCTGGAAGAACTTCAAAGTGTGACAGTTACTCAAGATTTGACCTATCTGGGGCCTAAGATATAGCTCAGCGGCATATGCACCTGCCCGGCAAGAGCAACGGCCTGAGTTCAAACCTGGTACTGCCAAAAAATAAAAAATATCTGGCCTATCTGAGTGTACATGTGCGGTAGGTGTGGGGCAGCGCATTACAGAGGCAGAAAATGTAAACCTTGAAATGATAACTGATAGCACCACCAGGGTAGCTGTATGACCCTAGGCAAATTATTCTAACACTTTGGAGCCTCAAATTCCTCATGTACAAGATTATAATACTAAACCCTGACAAGACTCCTAAGATTATGTGAAACATAATTAAAAGTAAAGCATTCAGCATAGGACCCAACTCTCAGGCATACACTTAGGAATTATTACTGTTTTCATTATGGTTATGTATCTTCAATATTTATAATGATATTAAACGATAGAGGGTAAATCTTCCAGGCCTGAGTTAAGGGTCAGACTAGCAATGAAACTTGTTAGCAGTCTAGTATTCAGTGAAGGGAGAGAAGCATCACCATCCTCAAAATGGGAGGAAATAAAGGATTTCGGGCGGCTTACCCACAAAATGGAATGAAGAAAACCTATGTCAGGAGATTTCTGTGACACTGAAATTTATGATATATGTGAAAGCACAGCTAAAATACTACCTATAACCAACATTACTGATGGCTGAATAAATGCACAGACCCCACTGCTCTAGATCAACTGAACAGTAGATGGCACTCTTGTGCTACCTTGGAGCTATTCAGAACCTGGTGAGCACAGTCAGTAATTACGTTTCATCCATTTACCAGGTACCAAGTGAAGGAGAAGAAAATCAGTAACAATCAAAGCACTATGCTAAGCAGGCAGAGCAAACTGTCTTTGAAAACCAAGACTTACTATTGTAAGAGAAGCAAGGGGCAGTCAGGGAACATAACCAACACCTTAAAACCTACCTTCATAGATGTATCATGGGATGTGGGAAATTAGTTTTAAATGTGTATTTCCTAATACTAGTTTAAGACAATCCTGCATTAGTTTGATTTTCACAAGCAAGTAAGATTAGTTATAGAAATATTAATTGACCCTGCTTTAGAATCAGGCCAGGATTTTAGGTAAAGATCATGGTGTTCCCTCAAAATGCTAAATTATAGTATGTTTTTCTGTGTCATTTAATTATTTGCTCATTCATTCAGCAAATAGCAAGTTTATACTAGATGCTTTGTACTGAGTTGGGTGCTGGTGATTTAACAGTGAACACAAAGTTTCCTACTCTACATTCCAGTTTGGATTTCATGTTTAATTCCTAAAACAACATAAACTCTAGTGCATGCTGATAGACAGGAGTCATTTTAGCCTTGAGCATGTGGAAAGCTGCCCAGTTTGCCCAGAACTATTTAATAAAGAAGCTATATATCTTTCAGTGAAGGTGTTTGGCCCCTTTGGCAAAGACGAAGTGGCTGACTATGTTTGGAATTCTTCCTGCATCGTCCAGTCCTCTAGTTCCAGGTCTGTGTTTTTGCCAGTATCATGCAGTCTTTATCACAGTAGCTTTGTGGTATAATTTCAAGTAAGGGATTGTGATACATCCTGCTTTGACTTTGTTGCCCAGGATTGCTTTTGCTATTCTAGGTCTCTTCTGTTTCCATATGAATTTCAGGAATGTTTTCTCTAGTTCTGGTGAGGTAAGCTAGTATTATCTTGATTGCGACTGTATTAAATCTACGTAACAATTCTGAAAGCATGGCCATTCTCACTATGTTGGTTTTTCCTACCTATGAGCAAGTGATACCTTTCTATTTTCTGACATCCTCTTCCTCTTCTGACATCCTTTTCAAAAGAACTATAATGTTCAATGAATAAATCTTTTATTTGCCAGATTGCTTCCTAAGTCATTTTTGGCTGCTATTATGAAAGGTGTGGCTTCTCTAACTTCTCTTTCAGTGACTCTGCTGTGTGTGAGACATTCCTAGACAAATGGATGCACCACGAGAACACACTCTTCAGTGAAATAAATCAAACACACATGTATAAATATCACATCATTTCCCTTAAATAAGGACTGAAATGTACAACAGATATCATGAAATAGGAAGAAGTTGTTCAAGGAGGAAAGGAAGGGATAAAAGAAAAAAGCAGAATAAAATAGAAACAAAGCTTTGTAAACAAGGTCAGGAAGAGGGATTGAAAGGAAAGGAGAGAATTGAGAAAAAAGACGAGTCAAGATATATCATGTATAGGTACAAACTCCCTACAGTGAGTATGATTAGTACATATATGTAAAATGTACCATTAAAAATAATAAAAGTTAAATTAAAATGAAATAAAAGGCATCCAAATTAGGGAAAAGAGAGAGAGAGAGAGAGAGAGAGAGAGAGAGAGAGAGAGAGAGAGAGAGACTATAATCCTAGGAGGTCAAGGAAAGTATCTCATCCCTCCTGCACTTAGCCAGTATAGCAAAATGAGTCCCAAGTGGGTCAAACTGAGCCCCAACGAGAGCTCAGAAAACAAGGAATTAATATAAGAGAAAATCATACTTTCATGGAAAGAAAAATGAAACATGAGTTGCTTATACTGAAAAGGGCAAACAATTACTGATATAACAAAACAGAATTTTTGCTTCCCTATAGTCATTTTTCATTTAATCAACAGTTACTGAGCACTTTATATTTCAAATACTCGGTTACGCACTATCACCAGTAATGGCAGGGATAATCATGTTGTTGAGATAATGGAAACAGAAAAAGAAAATGAAGGTTATACCAAAGACAAGTTCAAGCAACCCACAAAAAAGAAGCGAACTTTCCCAGTCACAAACACAGTGTGGTTATTCTAGAGATCATTCTCCCCATGAGAGGTTTTCGGGGTGAATGTGAGGAGCAGCTCTGCCAGTCCAAGACAGATGCCCTTGGCTTGACAGAGACTGAAAAGATCAATTTGCAGCACTGGGAGAGGGAAAGCCAAACTTGAGGCCTCCAAATGTTCCTGCTATAAACAGAGCACAGGCAATTTTATTCTCCAACTTTAAAGGAGCTCTCTGTATGACAGGAGACTGGCTCCTGAATCCCTGCAATAGAGAGCTCTCCATTAAGGAAGTGCACAGAACTATGGGTTCCATTAAATCTCACAGGGTGGAGCTAAGGACTGTAAGGCAGCCAGGGAGATAGCTCAGTACAATAAGTGCTTGCCTGGCAAGTGCAAGGTCCTGGGTTCAATCCCCAGTACTGGAAGAAAAAAAAAAAAAAAAAGACTGAAGCACATAGGACAGAGCCTGGTGCTTTATAGTTAAAACAGTAGGTTATTACAACACAGCTATTACAATAATGCATCAGTCTAGCTCATGATTGGTTTTAATAGTACAATCCTGAAAAAGTTATTTAATCTCTTTAAGCCTGTTTCTTCATCTTCAAAACAAGAACAGTAAGTAGCCCCCCCTGCAGACTGAGAAGAAGCACATATCTCTTAAATGCTACTGAATTACTGGATAGGATACTGTTGGTCACCACCACTAGCTTTCTTGTACATAATACATAACAGCTAGAGGTGGGCCTGACAGCTCAGCGGACTAAAGCACCTGCTTAGGCAGAGTGCAACGGGCCGGGTTCGATCCCTGGCATGCTATGCTGGCCATACCCACAGGGCACACTGAGATGGTGATTGAGACGAGGCATGGTGGTGCACATCTGTAATCCCAGCACTTGAGAGGCTGTAAACAGGAGAATCACTATGAGTCTAATCTACTAGTGAGACCCTGAACCCTGCCCTAAATAGAGGAGACAAAAAAAAAAAGTAACAGCTAGTAGGATAGAAGAGATAAGGGAGAAACCATGGCTAACATACTGCAACTTTCTGAGAAGAAAAACCGTTAATAATGGCACTTACTCAATGTAGGTCTGTGTTCTCAGAGTTTACAATATTATTTCATTAAAACCTCATAAAGTCCCTAAAGAAGTGTGTTCCTCTGCATTACAAATCAGGAGATTTGGGACATAGATAAGCTACAGTCCTTGCTCCATCTAGGCCATAAAGCTAGTAAGAAGAGCAGACTTCAAACAGAAATGTACATAGTTCCCCAGATAATGCTTTACACTAGACTGTGTACTGAAAAACAAGCAATGATGTTCTTGTCCTGAGGCAACAACTAGAAAATACTGTGCCTGAAACCTATGGAGAATGGTAATAACAATTGATGGGCAGTGACTAATTTAGCAGGCAGGGGTACATGCCCCCAGAATCCAGAGGGAAAAAAAAAACCCTGCACAACTTACAATTACACACACACACACACACACACACACACACACGCAAAAAGCAGTCAAAGAAAATGCAACTTTTTTGGGGGCATCTGGACTAACTTGTAATGTTATTTCCTTTAGTGACACTTGTATTCTACTCTGTGCTTTCTCAAAATTCCTACACGTTTCTCCTTTTTCTCCCTCTCAATTGCTTACCAATGCCATTTCTTTGTAATTAATTTATTTATTTATTTTTGTGCAGGGTCTCACTATGCAGTTAGAACTTGTAGTGATCCTCCTGTTTTTCAGCTTCCCCTTTTTCACCTGGGATTACAGTGTGCGACACTATGCCCGGACTCTGTAGCCGGCTCAGTGTGCCAGGAGTAAGGGCTGGTATGGCATGCGGTGTCAGGGATCTAACCCCAGTCCCTGCACTTGCCTAAGCAGGTGCTTAGTACACTGAGCTATCTTGCCAGCCCTCCAATGCCATTTCTTCTCCTGTAAAGTAAGAATCTAACTTCAACACCACCAGGTACTCAAAACTATTCTGAAAAATACCACCAGAATATTTCCCTTCACACTCTTCTCCCTCAAGTAAAGAAAGTTAACACAATGAACACAAAGGTCACTTAAGGGAAATATCCAGCCAGTTCTCTAGTTTTCATTTATGCTGCAACTATGTTTACCTACTTGGGTGTCTACCTGCATAACTGTATTAAGGCTAAGGGCTGAGCAATGAATAAGACATTCTTCTCCCTAGGTGGAAAAGAGCTATTCTAAGAGGACGTACAAGACAAATACACAATAAATTACAAAAGGAAAAAGTACACTAATTGCCACTAAAGAGAAAGAAAGAAAAGAAAGGAAATAGTAAAGAGATTGATTTGGAGTGTTAGAATGCAAGGAAATCTGTAGACAAAAGAAAAGTATGAAAAAAGTCCTTTTTACCCTATACAGAGTGCAGGATAGAAATAAGGGACAAGAAATCACTTGCTGGAAGGATACAGTAAGAAGAGGAGAAAAAGTTCAAACCCAAGTCATGAAGCTGGGCACATCTTCCATCAGCAACTCAGAATCATGCAGGAGAAAAAAAGCACATCTACCATTCCACTTTTATTCCTTCTCACTGTCCTGATTATGACATCCTTCTTCCTGCCATCTATGATCCATTGAGGGTGAGACAAGCATCTTTTATATTCCCACACTCTAAAACATATATCACAACCACCAAATTTATAAATTCATAATTATGAGTTAATATCAAAGATAAAACCCTTGACACTGTGAAGTATATCATTTACTTTTATAGTTAATATTTAACCCAGTGTATTTAAAAACAGATGCACATTAGAATTATCCAGGAAGCTTTACAGAAATACTGATGCCCAAACCCTATCCTAAATTATTAATGTAAGAACTTCAAGGAAGGTGAGACCTAAGCACCAGTATATTTCAAAAGGTTCTTCAGGACTCAAACATGTAAGCACTTAGAATCAATGGTTAAAATCACACTGAGAATCAATAGTTCAAAATCAGTGATTAAAATCATTCAATAAATATTTCCTAGAAGGATGAGTGGGCAGAGAATGATGGAGGGAGACAATTAGAAGGAAGAAATAGGATTACTTTTAAAAAGCAATAGGAGGGGCCCGGCAGGATGGTTCAGTGGTCTAAAGCGCCTGCTTGGGAAAGCTTTGGCGGCTTCAGGGACCACGGTTTGATCCCCGGCACCACAAGCTGCGCCAACCCTGCCTTCGGGGCGGGCTGAGCCGGCCATAAAAATGAGTGAATAAACAAACAAAGGTTCTGAAACAAGAAAAAAATAAATAAATAAATATAAATTAAATAAATAAATAAAAATAAAAAGCAATAGGAGTCTGCAGTACAATCACATCTTCAAGAATAGACATGCATATTTCCCCAACAAGAAAGAAATTAAAATTACTGGCTTCATAAATTTTTAAGAGATTAAAAAATAAGATGAACACAAAGGTAGTGATTGAGCTATCTTATTTCTGCTTATTACCCTCCTTCTATTCCTGCATGCTTGTGCCTGGACTCTCACAGATACACAAATAACTTTTATTTCTTCCCTTCCCAAAAAGGTACAATACCTGTCATCCAGTTCAATTCTTTTCATACTATGTAGGTGCAAAACAGCTAATATTATTGCTACAAGAAATATTACTGCACAACAAACCCCTACACTGATATAAAATACACGTGTAGAAGTGGTTGGAGCTGCATGTACAGGATCATCTGAAATAAAAACAAAAAATATTTTCAGCTTCTTAAACAAATATGAGTGATTACTTTTTGATATAAAAATATATCATTAATATCCTGTTATTCGTGAAAAGATTTCAGCTTCTTTAATAAGATCAGTTACCAGTCAAGTAGCAGTATAAGGTAACATAATTTTTATGTTTTGGCTGTAGGTTCAAAAGGTTTTTTTCTTATGGTGTTTTTTGAAGAGTCCTCACTGGCCTCATATTTCCAGCGATCCACCTGCCTGAGCCTCCCAAGTGCTGAGATTATAGGCATGTGTCACCATGCCTGGCTAAAAAGGTTTTAAATATAAGTTTCTGGTGAATAAACATGAGAGTCATTCACAAATGTCGCACAAATTAAACCAGTGTATGAAATACTCCATAGGAATGCTATCCAAAAAAATTTTCTGCAGAGATGTAAATTTTCTATAGTATGCACTCCAGCACAACAGCCACTGGCACCTATGGCTATGTGGCACTAAAATGGAGCCAGAACAACAAAGAAACCAAAGTTTCCATTTTATTTCATTTTAATTAAAATTAAAAGGTCACATCCAGTTAATAGTTACCATGCTGGACAGCACAGATCCTTTCACAGATTTAGAAATTATTCTGGTTTTAAAGTCACTATTGATTAGATTAAATTCAATGATATACAGCTTTATGTTATTTTTAAAAGACATAGAATGCTGAGTAATAGAAACACAATCTAATGACAGACACACAGAGAGAAGTAAATGGAGAACAGGCACACAGAAACAAACACATTCACACAGGCAAGCAGGGGTAAAGGCAGACAAGTAGAGCTGGTGCACCTGGACATCCATCTCAGTTTTGACAATGAGCATTCATGGCATAATTCTTACTGAATAAAACCTGAGGAATCTGAAGTTATCTTAAGTAGAAGGGAAATTACTGTAAGGCTCTGTGCAAAAGCATGACATACATAATCACTTAAAGAATCAGTTATGCACTGGATGAGGACTACTCTATAGGGGAACAAGAGCAGAAGCATGGAAGAGGGCATGAGTTAGGTTACTAGGGCAGTTCAAGAAAGACAGCAGAGGCTTGGCCAAGACTGTCACAGTGAAGATGAAAAGTAAATGAATTTGGAAGGAAAGTCAACAAAACTTGGTAATAAGTTATACTAAGGTAGAAAGAAAGACAAGAATCAAAGTTTTGGCTTAAGAATTTACTTCAGGCCTGGCAGGATTGCTCAGTGGTCTAAAGCACCTGCTTAGGAAAGCTTAGGCGGCTGCAGGGACCATGGTTCAATCCCCGGCACCACATGCTGTGCCAGCCCTGCCCTCAGGGCAGGCTGAGCCAGCCATAAAAATAAATAAATAATAAATAAACAAACAAAAGTTCTGAAACAAGAAAAAAAAAAAAGAATTTACTTCAAAAATGCTATCTTCAAAAACTGAGGAAAAAGCAAGTGAGGGGATGAGAACTAGGAACTTTACTTTGTCCAAGTTAAATTTGGAGTACCCAGTACACTCCGCGTGGACATGTCAAACTGACAGATGTACAAGTGTGGAGTTTTGGAGCTAGGTCAAAACAAAAGGCAAAAGCTATCACTTTTAAAAACACAGATATAAGAAAAACAAGATTGTTTTCAAAATTCTAAACTTTGGATCAAAAAGCAAATTCAGACGATTAAAGTATAAAGGCCAAGCAGCTTCCTGAACAACCAGATGTGGCTACAGCCTGAATGAGGGCACAAATGCCCTCCCTGTGTGTCACAGGAGGGCTGCTCAGACCAGGGGGGGGGGGTGAGAGTCCCTGAAGCCTGTGATGGCAGCACCACACAAACACTGCACAGAGCCGAGTATAGGCCATAGTTCTGCTGGGCAGACTTGCCTGCATTCACCTTATTCTACCTCCAATTTCCAAGCTTGCATATATTATGTCCCCCATTCCCAGATGACACTTCACCTTGCCACCAGTTAGACTACCCTTCCAGTCTAAAACCAAACACTTTCCTTAGAAAATTATTTCTCCCTCAGGAAGATAAGAGCTCTCCAACCTCAGGCTCCCAAAGCCCCGTGTATACTGTCTCATGCAGTGTGCAGTGACATGTTGCTACCACTGCCTACTCCCCTTCTCATCTCTCCTGCAGCTCTACACACCCACAGCAGCAGGGTGCACATGTTCACAGATGATTCTCTGCCTCACTCGAAAGACCCAGTGGGTCACAGATTCCCAGTAAGTGCTGAATGGACACTTAAGAAAAAAGGGAAGATTAAAAGAACAAGGAAGAGAAGAACAAGACCAAGAATACACAGTACAGTGTACTGGCCATTTGCAAGAAACAATGACATGCTATCATAAAAGAAGTGGGTAAAGTCACCAGAAATTTACAAGTAAACTTTGGGGGAAATGATATTTTAAAATACTTTTCTTCTTCTCAGAGATAAATCCAAGTGAAATATTCTAACAGGAAGACAATTTCTCATATTATTTACTATTAAGAAAGGTGTACTTTAGAACACCCAGGTACTATGTGCCTCCAAAGGTGATGAACTGATAAATAAGAAGTGCACAGGACTACTCCTTTACTATTCCAGCCAAAAGAGTTGATCCTAAATCTAATCAAGGGTAAATCTACCTGACAGTTACAGGAGAAAAGCATGTCAAAGGGTGCCATGAGGATACAGAATGTGAGAAACACAATAGACAAATGACATAATTTCTTCATTAAATGATATTAGTAAAGGATGAGGTACTTTCTGATTAATAACAGTACATAAGAAACTGCGTGGAACGCTTCATTTGATTTTTTATTGAGGCATAATTTTAAAAAGATGCTTTTAACACAAGATAATTTGGACATGGACTAGCTATCAAGAATATTAAAGAATTACTGTTAATTCTATTATATACAATAACTCAAAGTGAACATGTTGAGAAATTATGGATTTAGACAGTTAAAAAGAGATCTACACTGAAACACTTATAGGTAAAATGATACAAAGTATGACACGGGCTTTAAAATACTCTAACCCTCCTTCACTAACCTGAAGACATAATCCAAGGAAGGACACTTGGAAAAACGACTGCTACTGAAATTGGATGATGGGCACAAGGGGGTTCATCAGAGCACCCATTTCTGTAGACTCAAAAGTTTCATCTTAAAAAATGTATAAGTCTACTTTCATGAAGAGAAAAATTTATATCTTTTGAAGATACTGTAATTAGTACTATCTCAAGAGAACAAGATACCATGATGTGTCCATGTTAGAAATGGAAAAGAGCCTGTTATGGTACCTATACACAACCAATATCAAAAAATAAGACTGTACTTAAGAAATTCTGTTCCATGGGTTTAAACAATATACTATCTTTTAAATTGCACTTTCACCTAGATGAAGTTATCTAAGGACAGTATCAGGCAAACCTTCTGTGAATAAGGATCTTACACTTAACTTTCCTGCTCATTCTTTAATTATGACTAGTCAAAAGGCAGGCTATAAATTCTTGCTTGTATAATTTTTTTTGCTAACTTGTCATAAAACACGTACCAATTGTGCTATAGTCAACATTGTAATAGTTTCATTTGACCACTATAACAATCTATAAAACATAAGGAAAATAAATAGCAATGTAATGTTATCATTTGACAACCTGAAAACTGTAAAGCCTGCAAGCTTCATGCAATCATTTTCATATGCAATTAACCACTTTTTAAAATTGCTAATAATAGAGAAAGGTAATACAGTAACACTTACAAATAGTTCTGCTAGAGTTTTTGTCCAATGCTGAAGTTTTTACTTCTTCAAGTTCTGAGTTTAAAAGAGATAAAAGATAATTTAGAGATTTTTCTTTAAAAGTCTTTTAATACTATGTAACATTTTCTGAATTTTCATTAACAGTTTTGAGCTCTATCAGAACATTACTAAATAAAAAGATATTTGTTGCAAAGTAATGAAAACTATTTTGATTTTCTGATAGGCATCAGTACAGTCATCAATCAATAATCAGCCTATGTCAGTCTTAGTCAAAGGGTTTTGCTCATAGATGCTCAATGAAAAAGAGTTTCTCTGATCAAGAAGCTTGGAAAAATCCATATCCTAATTGTCTGATGGAGGCTTACAGTGAACATTACCAGAATTTAGAGACTTTAGGGAGCCATAGAGTAATAAAACTAGTTTGAGCCGTTAATTCCTACCTTCATATTAAAGTAACTTTTTCTGGGCAGTAATACCTATTAATAATCCTTAAAGTATAGATGTTTTCTATTACAGACAGCTTTTTAAGGATAATCTGAGAAGCCTCATAAATATATTAGAATCACATATTCAAATAAGAATGCTAAAAATAAGTTGGATGACTCTGGAGTGATTAAAAGAATATCAGATAAAGAAGACGCCACTACATTGAAACTTAACTCTAAAATAGAATAGTAAATTATACCAACAGAATTTTAATGCTAACTGTCATGTGCATTTTCAAAAAGGCACAGGATCATGCTAAACATCAATTGATCGTTATTGTTAATAGATAGTAACAGTGTTGGTAGGAGCCACAGACCATACCCATTTAGCCATCATTCTAAAGTCAGCAATGAAACACTATAGTACAGCCACAGCTCACCTCTGTGGGGATTAGGAACTGGACGTCCTATATCCTCACTGACTGGCTATGCAAGCGTAGGTGGCTTCTGTAAGGCTTATTCTCCTCATAGCAATATTATAATGACTAGGTTATACTAAAGAGCCTCTGTAGTCTCCTTTAGCTTTAAAATTACAGGAAAGCAGGTATATAATTGAAGACATTAAAACTGAAAATGAACCAAAACACTAAAGATCCTAACTGTGTTTTTAAATGTCCATTTAAAAGCTATATAATTTTTTCACCGACACATTTCTGGACAGTCGTCATTATAACCCACTTGATAGTTGTCCTCAGGTATTTTCATAACAACACAAACTTCAACTAGTAAATCTGTCAATAGGCAGTTTAACAAAGAAGCCACGGGCACAGTCTACACACTAGCTACGTGTCAGCCAGATTATCTGCATCTCAGTTTCTCTTCAGCAAGTGGATATGAGAGAACCTACTGTTGACGGTTATTATTAAGGAGCAAATGGAATTAATGCAGGTTGAACAAGCACAACATGGCAGGCATTCCATAAGTTTGGGAATATTTTTTTTTCCCTTAACTTATTACTAACCAATTCTACCTTACAAACTGAGGTGACAGTACTTCTGCGCATTTTAGAGCAAATGAGTTACACTAGATGACCTTTAAGGAAAATTCTTGAATTTTTAATCCATGACCTAAGTTGCTGGAATTCTTTCTATACATTGTGGTTTCTTGAAAATCAGATAATATAATTTGAAACCACAAATTAGTAATATTTACTAAGCATCTACATGCAATATTCTAAGTTTTAGGCTAACTTTAACTTTTAAAAAACTACTTTAAAACAGGCAAGACAGTCATTTAATAATGAAAAGCCCAAGACAAGTTAAGTAACTGTCTTAATATTCTGAAAAGAGCAGGACTGTCCTTCCAAACCAAGTCCATCTAACTCAGCACAATGACTTTGCATAATAGTAATCTGCAAGCAAAACAGGGTTAACACTTGGTTACTAGGAGGCCCTCTCAGATTTATTTATTTCTTTTACTCTTCAGTCATTTCAGTATTATTTCATACTCCTAAAGGAAAACATGCCAGCAATTCTGTAAAAAGATCTATGAAAGCAAGGCAGAAGCCAAGTGAGAAGCCTGCTACTCTCTAGAAATTAGCTCAGAACTTTAGCTACTGGAGTTCTTTTTACATCTATAAAATAACAAGCTATCACTAAACTTGTAACATCAATAGAATACACATTTCATTAAATAAATTTCTTACTTTTATAACACATTTTCCTTCGTTTAAAATTTAAGACTGTAAAATTTTTTGAAGAATTTACTGTCAAGTTGAGCTGCATTAGTATCATAACTTCAGAATCTACTTTGCCAGTACAGGAAAGCTCGACCCGAAACACTGTTTAAAAGGAATAAGAAAAAAATATTTTAATTTTCTGAAAATCAACATTAATGCCCACAAAAGCTCATTGACCATTTTAGATTGAGTTTTGCTGCAATAAAACTGAAAATACACCAGGGATATAGCTCCAGCATGGCAAACATAAGGTCCCAAGTTTGATTCCAAGTAGTCAAAAAAAAAAGGGGGGGGGGGGAATACATTCAAAATGAATAGCTTTTAGAGGACAAATGTTTAGATCATTATAAGTTCTAGACATTTAAGTATTTCATTCATTACAGATATTAAAGTACTAGAGAACAAACAAGACAAAAATAAAAAGACCACTGCTTTCAAATTTTACTGTCATTTTAATACATCAAAGCTACAGACTCCTAAAGCAAACTCTGTTGACCTCTCAGTCACATCAAGACAATAACAAAAATGACATGATAAAAAGGAAAAAGAGCTCAGCTCCAAAATGAATAATGTACTATAATAAGAAATAAGACTGCATGTTAAAGAAAAGGGAGTACCAAGCCTGTAAACAAATATAAGCCTATATAAACAAACAAATATAAACTTGTAAACAAATCTTTTAAATTCTCATCTGTGAATTTAAAAATTACTTTTTGAAGTAGAAACACTGGTTATAATAAAAATGGTAACAAGTGGATAACAAACTTTAGTGTCTGTTCTTAATCTTTCAGTTTAAGATTCTTTTCCAATAAATTCAGAACATATCATTCTACTATCTATATGAATGTATTAGTGACTCAAACATTTCTGAGCTTCTTTACTAGCCTGTAAAAATCAGCCGGCATTCCTATGATTCCTTAATGCTTAGATTAGTACATCAGTTACTAGTGAAAAAGGCAAGGAAAAGTCCCACAACACTGCTGTGACCTAGACTTTTAACTTTTTAAAAATTTCCACTTATTTAGTACCTTCTGTCTTTAAGATCTTTCCTAGAAAATTAACTCAAAAGTAGTTAAACTGGTATAAGCAAGATAGTTATTGTATTTATGCACATAAATATTGAATGTCTTTTCCATACCAACTACTATCGCAGGCACGAAGAGAATTACCAGATAATGTACCAGTGGTGGTGAAGGTATGGCATGTGTGCCACAGCCAGTTGTTGGTAATATCAAAAGCTCTAAAAGATTTGCCATCCCTAATGTAATCAATTCAAAGACAGTTAAATACAAGGTTCTATGTGGCAGAAAAAAAGTTAAAAAATAACAATGGGAAGGAGAGAAGAAGGCAGGAAAAGAGTACACATTTTGCATCATATAGGATAACTAGGGTGGGTAGCTGATAATCAGGAAAAAGAAAAGCAGAACCAAATACAGAAACTAGCATGTGCAGAAGCATGGATTTGAAAACTGCAGGTATCAGGAACTGCTAGAATGCTGGGCCAAGTGCAGCAGACAAGAGTAAACAAAAGATGCAGCACACAGGCTGGGACGTCTGGAATGTACTCAGCTAAGGAAGCAGGAAGCAGTCAGGGGCTAGATGCCTGTGGACAGATATGAGTGTGTAATGACCATCTAGGCCAGTGTAACATGCAGGAATTAATCAAAAAGGAGTAACACCAAACACAGGAACTAGTGTGAAGGTCAGTGTCAGCAATGCAGAAAGAGAAAACTGACACAGTTCTAAGGATAAAAAGGGGGAGTCTCTCAACATGTTACAAAAAAAAAAAAAATCAGTACTTATAAAAATTACTTTTCACAGCTAGACACAGTGGTGCACATTTATAATTCTAGTACTCTGGGAGGCTGAGGCAAGAGGAGCACAAGTTGAAGCCCAGCCTGGCAATTTAGAAAGACCCTGTCTCAAGAATATGAGAAAACAAAAAGTCCTGAGTCAAAACCCAACACCAACAAAAAAAACTTAAAACTTTCCACAGTGAATTTTGTAGATACAAAGACACACTATACACCAGTAAACTAGCCATTATAAAACAGAATGTGGGACATACAGTGAAAGAATATGCTAACACTGTTTTGAGACTTGAGAATCTTACCTGATAAAGTGCGTGGAACTTCCCCCTGAACAGAAATGTTAACCTGGGGCATCTCCATAGCCACAAAATTATCTACTTGGAATCCCAGTTTATATTCAACCTGTACAATGGAGAGAAATAAACAAGGACACATGATAACAGAAAGGACATTCACAGTTTGACTTCATCAATTAGGTCATTGATTAATGCATAAGCCTTTCATATTATGAATAATTCAGCTATCAAAAAGTTTTCAGGGGATGGGGAAATACCTCAGTGGTAGAGCATTTACTAACATGCTTGAGGCAGAAGCCCCACGCAGTCAAATATGAAGAACCAAGGGTTGAGATACACAACTTATAGATCATAATATTTATGAATGCAATTTCTAGTTGATAAAAACCCAGTTCTGAGGGAATCCAATTAGCCTATAGATGGACGTCTGCTCTGCAGGCCTATACCTAATAAGTAGATCTCAAAGCATGAATGTCACAGAATATCTAAACCAATTCCCTAGTCCAAGAATAGTAGCTGCTGTGATTTGGATGTTGACGGTATTCCAAAAGTCCATGTGCTAAAAGGCTTAGTCCCCAGAGGAGCACTACTAGACAGTGGGGGAATCCTTACAAGGAAAAGCCTGGAGAGAGGTCCTTGGGTATCCCTCGCAAAAACATTATGAGAATTCAGTCCCTTCCCCTTCCTCTTTGATTCCTTCCCAGGAGGTGACTGGTTGCTCTACTAGAAGCTCCTGCAGCAGTTTGCTGTCACAGATCCAAAGCAAGGGAGCCAACTACTCATAGAGCAGAGACTCACCGACCACAACCTCTGAAACTGAGCCAATAAACCTCTTTTCTCTATAAACTGATTACCTCAGGTATTTCATTACTGAAAGCTGACTAACACAACTACTAAGAAAGTTTGTGTTTGGATCACATTCAGACTTCCACCACTCAAGTAATTCAGAATCTAGGAAGGACCTCTAAAATGTCAGAGAACACCAATACTAACTATTACTATCTCACCTACTCAGTGTAGCTTACTAGACCCAAACAATATCCTGAGAATTCATGGGAGAAGGAGCTTGAACTATAATGCAAAAGCTGTAAATCAAAATAGCTACCTCCACCAAAATCTCCAATAAGGCCTATATTTCCTAGCAGTCTTCATCCGGCATGCAATCTTAATTGACAATATATGCACTCCTTGTTTAATGGCCAAGTTATCATCATGCAAGTAGGTCATTAAATAAGCCAAATGCTAAATGAGGAATTGTATATACTACATACATTACAGTATTCAGAACGAAGAAATGATCAAAGAAACTTCAACTTGATAGGTTTGTTTTTATTTCCGTAAATCTTACATATAGTACTGTAATGTGTAACAGAACATAAAATGGCAGTACTGTATAGTACAAGTGGCAAAAATGACAGTACTACATAAACAAGGTATACAGTACAAAAAAAGATACTGAGGCTCTACAAACAAGGTATAAAAAATTGTACTCAAAAAATGATGGGTCATAAGTCCAAGCTATGGTTTCTAGTCCAAACATCATGCCTTGGTCATAAATCTGAATAGTCACTAAATAGGCAGCAGTGACCACAGTGTGGTTCTGGTGCAGAACCAGGACTGACAGAGATTAGGGCAGTGAGGTGGGAAAAGAGTTGGAGATAAGAACTATAGGAAAGCATTCTTTAAGAAGCTTGTATGAAACATGCGCACTCCCATGTTCATTACAGGACTTTCACAAGGTCACAAAATGGACACATCATACATGTCTGTTAACTGACCAATAAAGAAAATGTGTTATATACATTCAAACAATATCCATCAAGTTGGTGTTTCTTTGATCATTTCTTTGTTCTGAATATTGTAATGTACATAGTATATATAATTCCTCCATATTCTTTCCCACACAATACTCAGCCATTTTAAAAAATAATAAAATCCTGTCATTTGCAACAACATGAATGAAATTACAGAATAATACAGTAAGTGAAACAACTCAGAAACAAACAAGTACTGCATGATCTCACTCAGATTTGTTGATCTCACAGACACAGAGAAAAGAATGATCATTACCAGAGGCTGGGAGGGTAGAGAGGACAGGGAAAAGTTGCTCATGAGTATAAGTTTTAGTTAAGTAAGGGTAAGCTCTGGTGTCTCAATGCACAGCAATGATAATACATATATTATCATATTGAACAGCTAAAAGGAAAATAACTTAATGCTTTTATCATACTCAATAAATGTTTGAGAAGACAAATACATTTATGAGTTATGACTATGCTTGTAGCTGAGATGTACTGATCAATTAAACTACTTTCTTCCGCTTCCAACTGTGGCCCAACCAAGACCACATTTCCACAGCCTGTGCCCCAAAGAACATTATTAACAGTCAAACTTTCAAGTGTTTCTTTCCCTTTTCTCTTGGAAGGAAATATCATGGGCCGGGCCTGGTGGTGCATGCACTTGGGAGGCTCAGGCAGAGGATCAAGGCAAGTTCGAGACCAGCCTGGGCTACAAAAGTGAGCTCAAGGCCAGCCTGAACTACATAGTGAGACCCTGTCTCAAAAAGACAAAAATAAATAAATAAATAAATAAATAAAAGAAACATCATAACTGCTGCTTACTCTACTTCTGTTCAGAACCTAGAGGAGATCATGTCTAGGAGGAACCCTTACAGTGACCTCCAGGTACAGCCAGCCAGGTTCCGTCTCCATACTCTCAGGGCTGGGAGATAGCTCACTAGAATAAGCTCTTGCGTGGCAAGCACAAGAGCCTGAGTTCAAGCCCCAGTTCCACATTAAAAAAAAAAAAAAAAAAAAAAAAAAAAAAAAAAACACTCTTTGGATCCTGAGTTCAACCCCTGGTACCAGAAGAATAAAAATAATTAGGGGCCAGGAAGATGGCTCAGTAGAATAAGCACTTCATTGGCAAGCACAAGATCCTGAGTTCAATCCCCAGTACCGCAAAAAAAAAAAAATTAACAAATAAAATCCACTTTCCCACTCCAAGCCTCCTAGACCTTCCTGATTCCCCACCTATTGTCTCACTCTGAGACAATGCTCTAGTTCCTTTCAGTTAGCACACAGCAATGTTTTTCCTGTCCTGTTTTTTCTTTTCTTTTTATTCGTTTAAGCACAGGTAGATCTGTTAGAGTAACCAACCTTTCCACTCCTGTCCCAAGGAAAGATCTATTCTCTTCTTCAAATGATATTATGTTTCTCTTAGAAGACAAGGTTCAAGCCATGACCACTCTGAAGATATCCCATCATCAATCTCTCTTTTTTCCTTTACCTTTAATCTGTTCCATCTGTTTAATTATCTACTAGACATCTCTGTTATTCTAGGTCTCAATTATTGCAACCAGAAGAGCTGCTGCCCAGGAACCAGAACCCCTAAGTAAGCAGGGAAAGGATATAAAAGGAGTCAAGAGCCTTTGCTGCAGTGCTACAAGCCGCAAACAAGACCTGCACCACAGCATCTGAACACAGCAAGTGAGAGGAGAGGAAATCGGGCTGGGAGTGGAGTCTAGCAGATGGAGAGAAATGGGAGCGGGACAAACGGGCTGTGTAGTTTTCCAGAAGGTAACCTCTGGCCACACCAGCCACAAGAGCAGCGGTTCTCAACCTGTGGGTCTCAACCCCAGTGGGGGTTGAACGACCAAAACACAGGGTTCGCCTAAAGCCATCGGAAAATACATATTTAAACCCATGCTATGCCATGGTGAAATGTTATTTATTGAAATTAGTAATAAATATTTCTCAACACATAATTAAATATTGTTTGGTGATTAACACTATGTTTAAATTATGTTTGATTTGTAGCAATGAGAATATATAATGCATATCAGGTATTTACATTCTGAATCATAACTGTAGCAAAATTACAGTTTTGAAGTAGCCACCAAAATTATTTTTGGGTTTGGGGTCACCACAACATAAGGAACTGTACTGCAGGGTCACAGCACTAGAAAGGCTGAGAACCACTGTACTAGAGGAATCTAAGATCATGTGGAAGCCTA
>PVJA010003637.1:0-43190 GCA_004027025.1 Myocastor coypus
GGGCGCAATGAGTCCACGTCAGAATGACTGAGCACAAAAAGACTTTTTAAAGGGCTGAAGGAGGAGTCAACACTTCACTTCGTCAGAGAAGCTTCGGTCTTCGCATTCAGACTGGACTTCATCGTCTGGCTTGCAGCGCAGACTCTTCGGCCTCCAGCTTAGACCTCTCGCCTTCCACCGCAGACTCTTCAGCCTCCAAATACAGAAACTTCAGTCCTCCATTACGGACCCGTCAGCCGACAGAGACTTACACGGAGTGCTGCAGTGGGTCCAAGCCTCGGGATTGAATCCTTCAGTCCAGAGTGTGCAGACGCCCTGTGCGCGCTTCCTCATCTGACTCTGTGGCTATTGTAAGCCAATCTTACAATTTCTTATAGATTGTATATTTGGTGTTAATATCCATTCCTTATATTATATCTATTCTGTTCCTCTAGTAAAACCCTGACCGATACACCATGATAAAGGGGCCAAACACATTCACTGGAAGATAGATAGCCTGTTTAATAAATGGTGCTGGAAAAACTGGCTTTGCACAAGCCAAATGCTAAAACTAGACCCATGCCTATTGCTATACACAAAGATACACTCAAAATAAATCAAAGATTTAGATATTAAAATAGAAATACTAAACGTTTGGGAGGAAAATGTAGGTAGACATCATAAAGACCTAGGGGTAGAGAGTTCATGAACAAAACCCAAACTGCATAGGAAATACTTCAAAGAATCAACAAATGGGATCTCATCTTTTTGAAAAGTTTCTGCACTTCAAAGCAAGTCTCCAACAGAGTAAAAGGAAAACCCACAAACTTGGGAAAAACTTATAGCTGCCTATACCCCTCAGATAAAGGGCTTCTGTCTAGAACATATAAAGAATTACAAAAAACTCAGGTCCCCCATATTCATAGAACCAGGCCAAAAATTTGCATCTAAGATGAATACATACTTCTTAGAGGAGGAAATACAAATGGCAAGTAAATGTATGAAAAAAAGTTCAAATCATTGGTCAGTTGAGAAACACAAATTAAAACAACACTGAGATTTATTCTCACTCCAGAAAGAATAGCTAACATTAAGTAGTCAGCCAAATTGTGCAGAGGCTGTGGAGAAAAAGGAACACATCTGCACTGTTGCTGGGAGCGCGGACAGTTACAGCCGCTATGGAGATCAGTGTGGATATTCCTTAAAAATCTAGGATTGGAGTTTCAAAAACCTGTTGGAGATTCTAGGACCATCGTCTTAACCGTTTTGTGTATATAAATGCATGGTTTGCCCCTACCATGTTTCCTAACTTTTCTTCTTGCTTTGTTGTTTAATCCTTAAATTCTCACCATCCATTTAACTTTCCATTATTATTTCTTCTTTTTGAGTTCTTATCCCAGGAAGACTATATGCTATTTATACAACAGGCTTTTGAAACTAGCAGTTAACTGGTAGAATTCTCACCCTAATTAACTATATATGCTGATATTAGTGAACTAAGCAACTACACTGAGGGTCGCACGGTATAATATTAAAAACATGCTAGGAATACTTATCATTCTGGTCTACTAAAGGTGTACTGCTTCTAATGTCATATTAATTATTGCTATACTCTCAAGTAAATGTTTGTTTTTAAAAAGGTAATAAATGGTAATAAGAGAGAAAGAGGCCCGGCGGGTTGGCTCAGTGGTCTAAAGCGCCTGCTTGGGAAAGCTTGGGTGGCTTCAGGGACCACAGTTCGATCCCCGGCACCACATGCTGCGCCAGCCCTGCCCTTGGGGCGGGCTGAGCCGGCCATAAAAATGAGTGAATAAACAGCAAAGGTTCTGAAACAAGAAAAAAAATAAATAAAATAAAATTAAAAATTAAAAAAAAAAAGAGAGAAAGAAAAAAATGCCATAACGGTGTACCACTAAAGGGCTGGTGAGATAGCTCAACAGTCTAAAGCACCTGCTTAGGCAAGCTTAGGCAACTCCTGGCACTGTGGTTTGATTCCTGGCACCACATGCTGTGCCAACCTCACCCCCAGCACAGGGTGAGCTGTCCACAACATAAGTAAAGTTTTTTTTTTTTTTTTTTAAAGAGTGTACCACTATACTTTTGTAAATGGTTAGATTCCTAAATTTCTGTGTAAAAATGCCATTGTTATTTTTTACATTCTATAGGGATATAAAGCTTAAGATATTAATGATTGATGGAAAATACTCATTTCAAGTTGTATTTAAGATACTTGGTATTCAGAAAGATAGTGATGATAAGCTCAAATGCCTATGTTATAGGGAATAATATCGTTAAGTTTCTCTTCTGGAGGGTTAACAATTTAAGCTAACAGACCAAAATATTAGAGAAAAAGAAGGGCTAATCAGGATTACCAACATTTTGGATCTAGCCGTTCAAAGTCTGAGGAATTAGGACATAAGAGAACCTGTACCATTATACCCTATAACTCAGTAGTGTCCCAAATTTCCTGTCAAAGAGATTATGGGGCCACAGAGAAAAGTGATCAGTGTTGCACAGTATGCTAAGAAGAGTCCCCTAAAGAAAAAACATTCTCTCAGCTTCCACAGAGAGCAAATTGGTCAAGCAATGGTTGTAACTCATCCAGATGGCTGAGTTACAATCTCCAAACCACTGTACATGGTTTCAGCATAAATACTGAGGGGATTTAGCAGACCTTATTAGATAAAAAAGTTTCATGTAGAGATAAGAAACTAAGAAGTGAAGAACAATAAACAAAGCTTAGGATGGGTTTAATCTGTTACTTGGGTATTTTAGAAAACTAGGATTTTAAAAGGTGTAACAGCTTAATCCTGATTGATGTCTCCACTCTTACTTGAGACATTGATATAACAGCTGATTCTGAGTGATGTCTCCACCTTTACTTGAGATGTTCATGATTATCCCCTCTCCTGCCTGTAAATCTATTGTGAATAAAAAGAAGATGCTTCTAGAGTTCTGGGCTCACTTTGATAGAGACAGATCTCAGTGAGACCTCTGAAACCACATTCATCAGGTCTTCTAATCGGTTTTTTTTAGGCTCCAGATCACAACATACAACAGTTACATTTTTTTTGTTATATACGTCTTGCTTTATCTTGGTCTTAACTATCCAGCAGAAAAGTGTAACCACGAGGTATAAAAAGGAAAACCGCATTAATATGCTGAGCTGTAAAATGCTCAAGTCAACAGCCTCCAATACTACTGTTGTACTGATAACCCACTACTATTATGGACTATTGGACTATACATACAGCTGCTTTCTCTTTGTTCAAGGAAAGAGTTGTACTAATATTTGGACAGGGTATCATGACTGCATCTTCTACTCTGAACAACTACTATGAAGACAACAATATTCAATGTATTAATTATTGTATCTGTCCTACTAATCTGTTGTGAAACTGTCTCATTGCTATTTCTTTCTCATTAGTATTAATAAAAAAGCCAAAAAAAAGTGGAAAAATGCTATGATTGAAGATCCTATTTAAGCCAACTATTGCCCTCTTGGGTATTTTTCCAGAAGAACTGAAAACCTCATACCATAGCAGTATATGTGCACCTATGTTTATAACAGCAAAATTTGTCATATTTAAATCCTGGAAATAATCCAGATGCCTATAGAGTAAAGAATGAGTAAAGAAATGTGGTCTTTCTGCACAATGGAGTGTTATTTGGGTATAATGGGGATAAATTTGAATCTTCAGTTGGTAAATGGATGCAACTAGAGAACATACTTTTAAGCTAAATAAATCAGACCCACATGTACAAACATCATATTGTGAGAACCTGAAAGAGAAAAATGGAATCTGAAGTGTACAAAAGATACTGGGAAAAGGGAATGAGCTTATTGAAAAAGAAAGAATTACTGAGTTGAGGACAGCAGAGGGAGTGGGGAATAAAGATTTATCTACATGTGTAAGCAGGATGGTTTGGACAACTGTAGTGTGTATTTCTACTGGTCTGTGGAAAGAAGCAACTGATGTTTTAATTTGTTTCATCTCCTTTTTTTTTCAATTGTTGTACTTTTCCTCTTATTAATTTCTTATACAATATTTTTCTTTCCTTTAATTTTACATGCATTCATCTGGAAACATGAATAACTAGTTGAAAGACCCTACTGTTCATAACAACAAATGGTGAGAAATTCAAATACTTTGTTAAGTGAAATTCTCTGTCACTCGTAATTTTTCTGTTTAAATTATAATTTGCACTATCTTTAAAAAATAAACAATTATGTATAAAAAAGCTTTTTCTGGATCTACTGAGATGATCATGTAGTTTTTGTTTTTGGCTATGTTGATGTGATGAATTACATTTACCGATTTGCATACATTGAACTGTCCTTGCATTCCTAGGATGAATCTCAGTTGGTCATTATGTACAATCATCTTGATGACTTCCTGCATTCTATTTTCTAGTTTTTCATTGACAATTTTTGCATCTATTTCTAATATTTCAAAAAAAATATTATATTATAGTTCTCTTTTTTGGTTGGATTTTTCTTTGCTTTTGGCATCAGAATAAAGCTTGCCTCCCTGAATGAGTTTGAAAGAATTGTTTCCCTTTCATTTTCTTTGAAGAATTTGAGGAAAGTTTACGTTAGAAAAATCTTTCCTAAATTTCATGTCCCCTCTTTAGACAGCTTTCATCGAATCCCAGAAGGTTCTATAACTTTTATCTCCAGTTTTGTAGGATTTTAAATATTGTTTCATTTCTTTTTTAATTTCATCTGTGACCCATTTGTTGTTTAGGAGCTTATTAGTTAATTTCCATGTGTTTATGGGTTTTTGTGGCTTTTTCTTTTCCTTTCTTTTCTTTCCTTCTTTTTTTCTATAAAGGGAATGCAACTCAGGAACTTGCACTTGCCAGGAAGGCACTTATGACCTTGATCTATCTCCTCAGCACTGTATTTGTGGTTTCGTTTGGCAATAATTTCCAGTTTCATTGTCCTATGGTCAGATAGTATGCATGGAATAATTTCAACACTTTAGGATTTACTGTATCATGCTCTACATACCAATATATAATGCTTTTTGGAGAATGTCCATGGGCAGCTGAAAAAAATGTGTATTCTGTCATTGCTGGATGAAACACTCTGAAAAGGTCTATTAAGTCCATTTCTTTAAGAGTTTGTTTTATTTCTGTTATTTCTTTGCTGAATTTTTGCCTGGTTGATCTATCTCTCCATGACTGTGAAGTGTTAAGATCTTCCATTATAATTTTTTAATTGCTCATTTCATTTTTTATGTCTGCTAATATTTGTCTTATGTATGTGAGTGCTCTTACATTGGATATATATATATATATATATGTATATATATACACATATATATATACATATATATGGAGATATTCATATATATATATTTATAGTTATTATCTCTTCTCTCAGTTTTCCCTTAACAAGTATGTAGTGACAGTCTTTATTTCTTTTAATGATTTTTGGGTTGAAGTTGATATTGTCAGAAACTAGGATAACTACCTGGCTTTTTGCTGGACTTTTTGTCATATAGAATATTATTTCCTTTGACTTTCAGTCTGAATTTTCTTTTGGTTACGTGTGTCTCTTGCATACAGTATGTTGTTGGCTTTTGCTTCTTAATCCACTATACCAGTTTGTTCCTTCTGATTGGTGAATTGAGACCATTTACATTAATAATTATAGCTTATAAGCATTGACTTATCTTTTCATGTTATTCCCTGTTATACATTTCTTAATTTCCCCCTCTTTTTAATTACTTGCTATGTTTGTTAGTTCCTGTCTGTTGTCCTTGAAGCTATGATTGATTGTGGTTGTTCTAGAATAACCTTTGTTACTATTTGTAGGGTTAGTTTGCTGTTCATGAATTTGTTCAGTTGTTCTTTGTCATAGAAAAATCTTTTGTCACCATTTAGTGTGATCGATATTTTAGCATGGTACATCAATCTTGGATGTAAGTTATTTACTTTGTTTCAGGACTTGAAATACTTAACTCCAAGGTCTTCATGATTTGATGATTTGTATTGAGAAATAATCCATGGTTCAGATTGTTTTTGCAGTGTAGGGATCTGCTTCTTTTCTCTAACATTGTTTAATATTGTGTTTTTTTGCTGAATTTCTGAGATCTTGATTATCATGTGTCTAAATGAAGGTTTATTGTGATTATGGCTGTGTGGAGTTTTATATTCCTCCCTTAACTGTATATCAGTTCTTTTTCTCATGCTTAGGAAATTTTTTGATACTACTTCTGCTAGTGGTCTTGACGTCATTTGTGTTGTCTCCTGCTGTTTCATTGATACCTATTATTCTTACATTGTTCTTCTTAGAGTTGTCTTATCGCTGCTGAATTGTTTCCTGGCTCCTCATTAGTTTTGAGAGATCTTTCTTTTCATGTTCCCTAGCTGTACTGCTGTCTTCAAGGTCTAAAAGTCTGTATTAAGCTTTGTTCAAGCAGTTTTTCCAGCTCTCAGTGGAATTGTTAATTTCCTGAATATCGGTCTAAATCTGTTTCACGGATTCTAATATATTCCTACATTGTTCATTCAGTATTTCCATTTTTTATGTTCTCTATTTTTTTCTACTACTGTTTTAGCTTTGCTGAGGAATTCTTTTATGATTGTTGTCATTTTTTTTTTTTTTTTTGGTCTGAGGGATTATTTCTGATCTTATTCCTTCTATAGCCTGATGGACTTATTTCTTTACATCAGATGTATCATTTCAGAAGTTTCAGATGTGAGACTGCATGTTTATTTATGTCCTTGTCTCTTGTCCTTGTTCTAGGTGGGCTGGTGGATTAAGACTGCCTTTTCTTTCTTCATTTTGACATTTGTGAAGCTCCCTGTGATCACCACGACTCAGGAGTTGTTGGAGAGCAGTAGGACACGGGTCAGTAAGGTTGCCTCTATAGGGTGTGGGTAAAGTAGGACTGATTAATGCTCTCATTATTGGTGAGAGAGGTCATCTGACTCTCAGCAAAGCTTCTGTGCACTCATGTCATAGGGTGCAGCTTCCTAGGATCGCTCTGCAACCTAATACCCTCCTAAGTTCTCAGAGGGCAGAGCCAGGCACCAGCACAACTGTTGCATCTGCACCTATTTTCTAACCTTATTGAAGTTGATTTCTTCCACTTTTACCATCCTTCTATGTGGTTAACTGGTCTCCTCTAGTAGCCTGTGCAGTATTTTTTACTTGTCTAGATTTTTTATTTTGGTTGCCAAGAAGCTTAGAAAAGAGAAAAGTGAATGAAGGGGATGGCAGGAAGCTTATGAGAAATTTGAAATAGGATTAAAAGAGAAAATATTTGAGTTTTTGTAGAGTTTCCACGTTTTGTACTTTCAATGTACTTTTGTGTGTATCTTTAAACATATTAACGTGGTCACTTTTATTTTACTTTTCTTTTTTATGTTAGCAATATAACTGATTTATGCACAATCTTAATAATGCTACAAGTTTGACTTCGTCTGTATAATTACTTTTGTCAGTGAGTTTTATACGTTTGACTGTTTTTACTTGTCTCTGATTTTTTTAATTTGAAGAATTCATTCTAGCATTTTTTTTATTTTTATTTATTTATTTATTTATTTATTTATTTATTTATTTATTATTTTTATATTTAGTTCAGGGTTATGGGGTATCACTACAAAGATTGGACTTGTAGTGATCTTCTTGTTTTCAGTCTCTCAAGCTCTGGAATTACCAACGTGTGCCACCACGCTCAGTTTCAGTCGCCACCTTGGTGCTCCAGGAGAGGGGCTGGCATGGCCTTCCCAGAATTGAACCCCAGTCCCTCTGCCTGCCTAAGCAGGTGCTTTAGTCCACTGAGTTATTTGGTCAATCCCATTTTGGCATTTCTTGTAAGACAGGTGGGTAAGGTATATTTTGCTTTTGTTTCACTGTAATGTTTCAAGTTGCTCCTTCTACAAGTGGGTTGCCAAATAAACATTACCAGGTTTGAGGTTGCTCAACTTTCATTCTGGAGGTACAGTCTAGCATTTTCTTATCTCAAAGAATTAACTTAAATAAGCAATACACAGTGACAAAGTGAATGAAAGTGAAGAGGGAGAGAGAGGCTGGCTTTGCAGACTGCATTTGGAGTGAGTAAAAGAGGGAAAAGAAAGACAAATGTATACCTCAGAGAATCCAGGGCATGGAATCATTAGGAAAGCCATGATACCAAGCTCTTCTTGGCATCTGTGTCCTTTTATACTGTCCAAATCTTGAGATAACCCATGAGAACTTGTATATACAAGTTCTGAGAGATGGTGCTGGGATACCACGCCGCACACTGACATCAGGCCTAAGTCACCTTATTCAAAACTTGCTTGACTTCTCCTGAGAAGTCTACATGCAGGGTTTTGGGAACTGTTCTGCACATGTATTCCAGGATCTTGTAATTAATATGTGTGCTACACTCCAATCTCCTATGTCAGGAATGTGTTTTTTCCTTGTATTTCTAAAATATAGCCTTTCCAGATACAGTGTTTTTTTTTTGTTGTTGTTGTTTTTTTTTTTTTTTTTATGGATTGGTAACTTTCCCCTTTTATATTATAAGTATGGCACGACATTCTCTCCTGGCCTGTAAGATTCCTGCTGAGAAGTCTGCTGTCAGCTTAACTGGGACACACTTATTGATTTTTTTTTTCTCCTGCTGCCTTGAGAACAGAAATGGTTACAAAATGGCTTTGGATAAATTTTGTTAAGGTGACTTTTGTTCTGGATAATTTTTTAGGCTTTGGAAGTTCTTCTATTATCTCTCTGAATAAAATAAGATTTCTGCTGCTTTGGAAGTTTTAAGCTCTTTCTATAGTGCACACACTTCTGCTTCTAGCCCAGCCTTTTTCTTTCCTCACTGGTAGCGTGCTTGTAAACATGGTGAGCATTCACCAAACCTGGCGAACTTTCTGTAAGAAGTGTGGCAAGCATCAACTCCACAAAGTGACACAGTGCAAGGAAGCCAAGGATTCCTTATAGGCCCAGGGAAAGTGGCATTATGACAGGAAACAGAGTGACTCTGGTGGACAGACTAGGCTGATTTTCCAGAAGAAGGCCAAATCTTCAAAGAAGATTGTCCTGAGGCTTGAGTGAGTTGAGCCCAATTGCAGATCTAAGACAATTCTGGCTATTAAGAGATACTAGCATTTTGAACTGGGAGGAGATGAGGAAAGAAAGGGCCAAGTGGTCCAGCTTTAACTGTTCATGTTTTGTTTTATTGTCAAGACAATAAAATCTTGCTGTGTTCACTAGAAAAAAACAAAAATAAAAAATAAAGTCCAAAAATCCCAATTAAGAATTAAAGTAGAAATTCCATAAGACTCACTGTTTCCCATACAAACCATTATTATAGCAGCACAATTTGTAATAGCTATGTCCTGGAAGCAGCCTGTATAACCACTAACAGATGACTGGTTACATAAAATATGGTATCTATGTATAATTTAATACTAAGCTATGTTGATTGACAAATTTGAGATGGATTTATCCAGAAAACATAATGTTGATAAAATAAACCAGATGAACAATATTAAATTTCATTTGAGTTGGGGCAAAGCACAAGCAAAATAATACCGATGAACCGAAGGGGCAAAGTGATGGATCCTTTACAGTATAGAAGTGGTCCAAGGGAACAGAATGAGGGAGCAGAAATCAAAGGGAAATAAATAGAATAAAGATAAGTCATGCACAGAAACCTGGTAACCTTAATGAATATAAAATTGCATACTATAACATGAGTTAAGATTAAGAATAACAAGAATAAAAGCTAGGACATGAGAAGTAGAGGAGGAAGGGAAAAGAGAGGGAAGAGAAAGAGGACTTGACAAAGAAACAAAATATATTAAGTGCATGTACCAACTTCACAAGACAATTACAAATTGTAATTACTACAAGCACATACAAATAAAAAATGTTAAAAAGTAAAGGATATATACCCCATAAAAGAATTCTATGAAGAGTAGGAATCTTTGCCATGAGTTGGAGGAATTTTTTTTAACTTAGATTGGAAAGGTATGTTTTATTATAGTGTGAGCTAATTGATATAGTACTCATTGAATAAAATCCTTACTGATCAAGGAAAGTTTTTGTCTTTCATGATGTCTCAAACTTCACATACATTTTCTGCAGTCCTCTTTGTTCTTATTTTCTCTTTCAATTGTACATTACTAATATACTGTTTTTGATCATGGTAATTCTTTTTTCTATTTGATTTATCCTGTTTTTATTCCTTTGATTGTATTCTTAATTTCACTTAATGTATTTTTCACTTCAAGTATTTTTGTTGGACTTTTAAAACTTGCTTCTATCTTTCTGTTAAGGTTCTTTATTAGATTGTGAAATTTTGTTGTTGTTGTTGTTGTTTTCTGAAATGCATGAGTTTCCCTAAATAGCTCCACCTGAGCTTAACCCAACTAATTTCTACATGGTCCGTCTTTATTGCCTTATATTGACCATTAGGTGAGATTATGGCTCCCTAAATGTTCTTGTTGTTTGTTGATATATGATGTCATTTGGATCTTGAAGGTTTATGTATTGCATCCATTATTATCTGGATTTATCAGTGCCTGTCTTTCCAGACATTGTAAGTAGGTCGTTAATTTCCTGCGAGCATGCAGTCATGCAATCAGTTTCACAGAAAACACTAGATGGTGCCACAAGTCCAGGTGTCACACATCAGGTGTTGACAAAGCGTTGCAGAACTTGAAGGCAATTCAAGCCCAGGTTTGTCCCACTTCTATAGTAGGCTCGTTCATCATGAACTGTGGAAGTATCTAAAAGTAGTTTTTGTTCATGAACTCTCTACTTACCCCATGTTCTCAAGATTTCTACCTAATTTCTATTCCAGTAAGTTTACTGCTTCTGTTTTAATATTTAAATATTTGATCCATTTTGACTTTAGTTCACTGTGCAGTGATAAACACTGGTCTAGTTTTAGTCTTTGGCATGTGGAAAGCCAGTTTTTCTAGAACCATTTATAAAAGAGGCTGTCTTTCTTCCAGTGATCCTGTTTGGCTCCTTTGTCAAAGATAAGGTGGCTAAGTGTGTTTCTAGTTGTATCTGAATCCTCTAATCTGTTCCATTGGTCCTTAGGTCTGTTTTTCACAGCACTGTGCTGATTTTATCACAGTAGCTTTGTAGTGTAATTTCAAGACAGATTTTGCCTTTCCTGTTTCCCCAGGATTGCTTTTGGTATTCTTGATCTCTTCTGGTTCCAGATGAATATTATAAATGTTTTCTCTATATCTTTGAACTATACTAGTAATATTGTTTTTTGATTGGTTCAGACCACCCTGAAAGTAGAGCTGACTCAGCATGTAATGCTGGGGGTTTGCACCACAGTCGCCTGAACCTGCTTAAGCTTGCTTAAGCAGGTGCTATAGACCACTGTGCTGTCTCACTGGTCCCATTGGACACCAGTCTTTTTTTTTTTTTTTTTAGGGAATGGTCTGTAGGGTATTCAGACTCATAGTGATCTGACTGTTTATAGCCTCCTAAGAGCTAGGATTGCTGGGGTGCAGCACCATGCCCAGTTGCCATCTTATCCCCAGGGGGAAGGCCAGCACGGCAGGCCAAGGGATTGAACTCCTGGCCCCTACACCTACTTGCAGACCTTTTTTATCCACTGAGCTATATGGCCAGTCCTTGGATACCAGACTTACTCAAATATATTTCTATATTTTCTTCCAGTCTTTTCTGTATGAATACTATGTGATGCTAGCTATATGTAACTTTGAAAAAGTAAAAACTACAAAAGTGGTAAACAGATCAATGATTATCAGGATTTAAGGAGAGTTGAGTAATTAGCTCACAGACTTTATAAGGTAGTAAAATTACTTTGGATGATAGTTGGTGGGGGTTAACTTTATATGTTATCTTGACTGGGTCTTGGATTGCCTAGCCATTGTGTCAGACATATTCTGGGTATATCTGCAAGGGTGTTTTGGATAAGATGAACATTTGAGTAAGTATTTTGAGTAAAGCAGATTGTCTACCTTAACACAAGTGAGTCTTCTCCAACAAGCTGAAAGCCTGAATAGAGCAAACAATCTGTTCTTCCTGTCAGAGGAAATGTTCTTCTGTCTAACTGCCATTATTGCTCCACAAATGTGGAGCTTGCAGACCTTGCTATATTAGTGACATTCAAGAGAAATAAAGCTAATGTGCAGCAGAATTCTGGTTGCTGGTGTCAGATATCAGGTAGTTAATTCAAAGGAAATAAGAGGTGGAAGTGGAGAATGGGTGCAGTACAATGCTCCCTAAAATCTCTAGATGAATTAGTGATGAAGGCAAATGTACTACTGGAATTGTATGCCCAGTTGCATCTGGATTTATAATATAAAATAGTTTAAAGGAAATCTCAAGGAATCAGCTAGAATGCTACTACGTATCTTCTCTACTCTGCTTGTGGCATTTGAAATGACATATATGTCCTATTATCAAAAAGAGCTAAACATGATGTGGAGTTCACATATTAATGTACACAAATCCTTAGCAGGTCTAATTCACTTGTAATTTGGATATTACTTAGGGTGATTCCTCAGCTGTTTCCTTACACTTATAGTATAAAGCACGACAGGGCTTTGGGAGGCTTCCCAGAAGGCACTTCTTTGCTAGTTTTCTCCACTCATCCTGATTTTAAGTTGTTTTTTTTTTTTTCCCCCTTTTATCCTGTAGAACTGAAGCTAGGTCCTCTGCTATGGATTGTTATACTCACTGATAGTTGTCTTGGTCTCTCTCAGCCTCCTCATTGTCTTTAGTCTTCTAGGTACTGCTCTGCAGATTCCCCTCATTGACTGGCAATGCTGTCCACAAAGCCTTTATATTATCTGATCACAGACACCCCTCACAAGGCAGGAATAAAGGAAGCAAAACTTTTCCTTGCCATATGAGTTGCTGCTGTCATTGTAGCTAGCATCTGCAATGATCATATTGTTTACTCATTTTTTATTTCCCTGTACCTGTCCTTGGTTATACCAGCCTGCTTCCTTTGAAGTGACTTGGGAGAACTTACTGCTAGGAACCAGGTGATCTCCTTGAGTACCTGACCATTTTTGGACAGTTTGAGTGGGTCTGGTTAATACAGAAGGTGGTAAGAAGGCAACATTGGTCCAGGCACAGTTCTTTCCACAGGGGTCAGAAAAGTGGAGAGGTAAATATCTGTCATCTGCTGTGATTTCATTTAGCAAGAGATATCTGAGAAAGAAGGCAACTTGACAAGCCTCTGCTGAGACTCAGCTGAAGGCAGCTGTATAAATATTAGAACTCAGAACTTAGGCAGTGATCTGGAGTGCTCTGAGTTCTCTGCTATCACCTCCCTCTTTCTGCTCTATCCAAGCAGAAGCCAAGTGCTACTTGTGGCCAGTGGCAGCTTTGAGAGATGACAGAACCAGCCTGCCCTCCAGCATCCTATTTATTTTACTTTTTAAAATTTTATTAATTTTAATAAGAAATAAATAACAATAAGACAGTTTTGAAACAGGTTGGTAGAACAGTTACAATAATTAATACATTGCCCGTTGTTGTCTTAGTAGTTGTTCAGAGTACAAGATGCAGACATGATTTCTTGTCTCAACACTATTAGCACAGTATTTTCTTCTCATTGAATTAAGAGAAAGTAGCTGTATGTATAGTCCAATAGTCTATAATAGTAGTGGGTTATCAACAGAACTGGCAATGTCAGAAGCTATTGACTTGAGCATTTTATAGCTCAGTATATTAATATGGCTTTACTTTTTATAACTCATGGTTAGATTTTTCTGCTGGATGGTTAAGACCAAGATAAAGCAAGACCTATATAACAAAAAATGTAGTTTTTATATCTGGCAAGATCAGTCAAATCCCCTCAGGATTTACCCTGAAACAATATTACCTGCCTCAGAACCTAAAAAAAAAAAAAAAAAAAAAAAAATCAGGGGTAGCAATTCTGTTTGTAGATAGTTTTAACATTCCATTTAGGGAGACCAACTTCACTCATCACAGGAGGGTAGGTAATTTTTCTCTCTGTCCCAAAGGCCAAAATAAACAAACACTTCAGTGCCAATCTTTGGGGACCAGATCTCTTTTATCCAGTTCCTCCATATTAACATTTCAAATTGAAGGGCTGAATACCTTTGTTCTGACAAAGGTCACAAAAGAGCATCTTGACTCTAATCAGCATTGTGAAGCAGTCCAGAAGGTCAGGCTATTCCAGAGGGTCACTCTATGGAAATCCACTTCATAAAGTAACAACAAATTGGGGAGGGAAAGAGAGTTGAAAAATATTCTGTAATTGCGCAAAGTCCACAGGGACATGCCAATATGTGGGCTGATCTCTTGTCCTCTTTCTGTCACCTCACGCTTGTTGGCAACTCTAGGGCCTTAGTTTTCTCATTCTGCAAAGACAATAAACCACAATATGACAACTCCCCTAAGCATGGCTCCACATTCACATTACTTTGCAAACATTTTTTACTTTTAATTTAATGCATAGGGTTTCCTGGTTTCATGGGCAGGTGGCTAAACTGGGATTTCTGGGTTTTCCTCCAGCTTCCCTCTGATACTGAGACAACCAGCTGGGTGATGGAAAAAAAAAAAAAAAACATTTTTGAGACAGCCTCTTATGACTCTTTGTGGTATGAGTTTTAGGAAAATATTTAATTAGATTTTAATAGCATATGGGCACTTTGCAGAAAGGTAGAGAAAGCAGTTTCTAAAGAAGAATAATTCTACCAGTCAAAGCTCTCCATGCTGCCATTTGTCATTTTGAGCACATTTCTGAGATTTGTGCTTTAATTGATTTGTATCATTACAACTAGACTATGAAGGCATATCTGCCTCTTGCATTTTTCACTGGACATTATCGTAAAAGCATTCTTTCCGTGGTTTATGTATTTTTGGTAATGTGTGTTTCCAAAGCAAATTACATTAGTGGTAAGCACTGCACAGGCCTTTCTTCACTCTGCACTCCTGTCATTGGGTGCCTTGAGCTAAGTGAATTGCACTGCTTACCTTGCTGCATTGCCTTGTGTTTGAGACTATGGAAGCAAAAGACGGGCCATCTGATCTTCCCTGGCATGGGTGGAGCTCTGACAGCCCAGATCCTACTCACAAACTGCCCTGAGTTGGCATTTGTGCCAGCTAAAGTCAAATTCATTGAGTCAGATATTGCTAAGGGAATCCAGCACAGAACATTCTCAGTGGCTTTTTGGTTCCTCAGAGCAGAAGAGTCAAATTTGCTGATCAAACAGATTAATGGGACGATGAGTGGATCTGGCTTAGAAAACACCTCCTGATTATTCCCCATTGTTTATTGTTGTTGCTGCTGTTGCTTTGCTTTAATTATTTGCTGTGGCCTGTTTTTTCGTTTTAAGGGCCTCTATAGTGAACTTCAATATTAAGTGAAATCTCAGGTCAGGAAACCCATTCATCAGTTCAGTCACATTCTCCTTGGGCAGAATAACACAAAAACTAAGGGATCAACTGTGGACAGGCTGTACATCACTGCTCCCTCTTAACTTCTCACAGGTAGTGGAGAGTAGACCTTCCATCTAACCACTTGGAAGAAATCTGAGACTCAGAGAGGCAAAAAAAAACTGATGTAGGGTTTCATGGAGCTGGTGTGGCAAAGGCTGTGAGCTAAGACTGGTGCCTTCTCTTACCTCCTATTGTTCTACACAGAGGAGTGTGCTGACCCAGGATGTGTGGTAGCTTCTCCTTATGTTTTGAGGGTTCACAGTGGTTCCATGGCTTCTCCCAGCTACTAACTTTGTCTCAGAACCTTTGTCAGTCTAATGTACACGTGCTTATCCTGCATTTCCTTCCTTTCCTTTCTTTTTCTTCCTCCTTCTTCCCTTCTTCTCATCCTTCCTTCCTTTCACAGAGTTTCCTGAATGTCAGGCAAACATAAGACACTGTGCTAGAGTTGCAGGAGTTCACCTGCTATTGGAGACCACCCCAGAGGTAGCGTCTTCTCTAGCGTGACAAACACCATAAAGAATTATGGAGCTGAGCATGGTAATGCACAGCCTTAACCTCATTACTCTGGGAGGTTGAGGCAAGAGGACAGTGAACTGGAGCCCAACCTGGGCAATTTAGTGAAATCCAATATTTAAAAAAAAGGAAGGAAAGAAGGGAGAGAAGGAGGGAGGAAGGGAGGGAGGGAGGGAGAAAGGGAGGGAGGGAGGGAGGGAAGTTGGGACTACAGCTCGATGTAAAGCCTTAGGATTGAATTCCTAATACGAAAAATACAACAGGACTGGGAAGTACAGGAGCCCAAGTAAGGGCCCCTAACCCCCGACTGTAGAAAGTTGATTCAGGACTTCCTGACACATGTGAAGGACTACAGGATATTCCATGGGGGGGCCCAATGAATGTACATAAAAGGATTGAGGACCATAACAAGGGTCTTCATATAAGCAGACAATCTTAGTTCTTCCCTGGAGGATAGGTTTATTATGTCTCGTAGTTTCAGTTTTTTGTCTGTTGGCTCTAAGGCAGACAGAGATGGCAGAAGCATAGGGCAGAGCAAAGCTGTTTGCCTCATGGCATCTAGCAGGCACAGAGAGAAGGGAGAGCTGGGGCCAGGAATGCAGCTGTCCAGTCGTGCCCCCAGTGGTCCACCTCCTCTAGCCACCTCCTAACAGCAGGTCAACTGTATCACCTGCATGATTCATGTCACCTTCTAGACACATGAGACATTTGGGGAATATTTTAGATTTAATCCATGCCACTCTGCTGCTACACCCCAAAAGACTCATGCTCATATCATTTTGGAAAATTGAGTCCATTTCTTAGAGTTATCAAAGTCTTAACTCTTCCAGCATTATTGAAAAGTTCAAATTCAAAATCCCCCTTGAGACTCAAGGTAAGCACCTAGCTATAAGCTTCAGTAAAAATCAAAAAGAAATTTAAATATTTCTCATGCACAAAATAAGTACAGTAAGTTCCCAACTTGCAAACACTCAAGTTGCAAATGTGTACAGATATGACTAGATTTTGCGTGAAGAAAATTTGTAGATGCAAACAGACCTTTGAAGTAGCTCCTGGATCTGCTGGACACTGTCACAGTGTGCTGCTGCGTGCTCACTCTATGGTGCAATAGTGTACTGTAGTGCAGCACTCACCCAGAACGCAGGCTCTTCAGGAGCAAGAGGAAAAGCAGTGGTGATGGGAGGGGACCCCAAGAAAGCACAAAGCAATAACCATGGGAGCAAAGCGAAAACACTGCACTCTTCCACCATTCTAAGGTAACTACAAAAATAAATAAATAAATAAATAAATAGAGCTTACCTACAGATTTTTTTGTGTTTTTGATTTTTAATGCTCTGCACTGTAAATTTTTTCAAAGGTATATAAAACTCACTTTGTCAAACTTACAAGCAAATCTGACTTACTAGCATCTCCCAGAATGGAACCTGTGTGTATGCCAGAAACTCACTGCATTTGCATTTTAAAAGGGAGGAAAGAAGGATAGAAAGAAATCAGTCCAAACCAAGATGGAAAATGAGCAGAAGAAACAATAAATAAATCCTGTGGCTCCATGTCCAGCACTCAGGGAAGATTGTACTCCACAGGCCTTGAGTAAAGGCCTTGGGCAATTCTGCCCCTATAGTTTTTCTGGTTGCAACCCTCAGAGTCTCTTTCTGCATGCATGGCCTCTGGTGCACCTGCTAATGGGGTCTAATAGAATCTAACAGAAGCCAAAGCAGGAGACTGCATGGGATCCTGATGGAAGCTACTCAAGCAGGTAGTACGAGAGAGGGTAAGTTTATTGCCAGGTGTCCCTCAGGGACTAATGACCACCTAAGAGCAGAGAACACAATCTTGCCTTTAAATTTGCATGACTCTTATACTATAGGGCTACCTTGTATTGGTGAGCCATTGTCAAGCCTTGTTACAAAAACAGAACAGTGGGAAAGGTAGAGCAGAGAGCTTTGGCAGAACTTTGCAAGTCTCCTGTGCTCCACTCAGACTGCCTCACATAACCTCAGTCTCTTTAGGGATCTTAGTGGGGGTCAATTTTTTTTCCCAGGCAGCTGAGCTGTAAGTTAACATATAGTGTTCCAGGGTCATCCCAGAAAGTGATCTCCCTTAAAATCTCTAAGGCCTGGTCTCTACTGTCTGTGTTCTTACTAGAATTTTGGCCTTCTCAGCTCTGAGCAGAATCTCCCATCAACCTCCAGCTCAGCTTGTAGAATTCTAGAGCGTGCATTGCTGGCATCACTATACTTTTACAAAGTCTACTGATAACACATTTCCAAAGGCTTTCAAAGCACATGTCACATAGCAATAGCAACTATCCCTCTTTTCTGATGCTAGCGTCTGTATTGATCACTTTCCCAGCACTGGAGAAAAGTTCCAGGTAACTAGAACTGAGGAGGCTCCTGCTTTCAGCCCTTTCTCACTTGGCTTCAAGGCAGAAATGGGATGGCAAAAGAAGAAAAGCTGCTACCTAATTATATCCTCCCAAGTCACAGTCCCAGGAACCCACCTCCCAATAAGTTCAATGAGGTCCCACCTCCTACTAAGTTACCTACATTCCCCCATCACCCAATCACCTTTCAGACACATGAGGCATATGTAGAATATTTTAGATGTAAACCATAGCAGACAAAGTAGAAAGAGTACAAGTCCCACAGGAGCTTAGTTGTAACTGGTCATTAAATATCTCCAGAAAATGTGAGAAGGGACTCTTCAGGGAGTACCTGCCCATGTCTGTGGGAAGAGAATGAGAAATGGTGATGGCCTAAGCCAAGGACACGCTGTAGGAAAGGCAAGGTGTCAGAGAACATCTCTGCAGCAAGGCTCCATCTCTTACCACAGGGTTGCCAAATTACAGGGTTGGAATAAGGCCACACACCCGGGTCCTGATTCCCTGGAGCTACCAGGTTGGCTTTCAGAACACAGATCGGTCAGTGTTTCTGATTGGGTGGAACCTTGTACCCTTGGGGAGTATGGCCCCTGACCACTGCTAGAAAAAAACACACACAGCTACAATGAAGGTTAATTGGGTTTTTCTATCTCTAAATTTATTATTAATGGTCAAATATGTCACATGGGTGGTTTTTTTTTTTTTTTTCTTGTTATCTAAATAGAGGCATTTAAAGAATATAGTCCTTAAAGGATACTGCCAAAATTCTTTTTTTCTAGAAAATATATTGGTACAAAATAGCTATGGTATCAATTCATACTGAAAATTGCATTTTACTGTTATTTTGTCTTCATTCTTGTGACTTGGACATACTGTTTGCTTAATAGATGCCGAGGCAGCCCCTTAGAAAATGTAAATGACAGGCTTGTGGTATAGCTCAGCTAGCACTTGCCTAGCTTGCCCAAGACCCTGCGCTTAACTCCAGCATTGTTTAATGAAAAAGCAAATATTAAATCCATACCTAACACAAAATGTCCGGATGGGACGTGTCCTTCTGCAAGAGTGGCATCTCTGGGACATGGAGCATAAAACTGTTCATCACAGTGAGCAAGGCATGCCTGCTCCAACAGGGGACAGTGGGGGCTCCGTGTTCCTGGGCAACTGAGGGCTCCATCTGGGCCCTGGAAAGGAAGGAAGTCTTCTCTGGTTGAAGAACACTGAGAACCTCTTAAAAGTAATATGTGACTAGGAAGAAGCTATTATATTCAGCTGTGCTTGGTGACATTCCCACGCTTCCTGTGTCGACCTAGGTAGGCCCCCAGCTGGGCACTGAGATGATAGAAAGCAGGAATCAGACAATATTCAGAGAAGAACTTGCCTATGGGGGGCACTTTTGTAAATGTCTCTAGACATCTGGGGGAGGGAGTCAGGAAAAGCAGACAACGCCCGTGGCAAAAGCTGATTAATAAGGAGAGATGGGGACCAGCTTTATTCGTGGCATATCCGCTGAAAGCCCAAAGTAGCCTTTGCTTTGGGTTCTTCACTGCCTATAGTAGGCAAAGGTGTAAAACTAAAGTTTCAGAGTTGTATTTTTTTTTCCAAGCCAAATAATTATCTAAGCTTATTACAGGAATAATCTTTTACTTGGGAGTTTGGATTTCATTATGAAATCATGTCCACTCAGGTCCTGAGCTAATTCTTGGTGATTTCATCCATTGCCACCCTTCCGACCAAGATCGTGAGACATTATCAGCTGGTCTTATCTTCATGTGTTTGTTACTAAAGGTCCTTATCGCTATTCGTTAGATAGGCAGGTTAGCTGCTCTCTGTTCTCTGGCAAAGCTGGGAACAGTTAGAGGGCAGACAGTGTAGAAACAGCAGAAAGAAATGGAGAAAGCTGCAGCTGCTGAGTGGCTCTTCTCATTTCTGATTTAATTTAATCCTTACCACAAATCTCAGAAATAATGTTTATTTCTGCTTTCCAGCTGAGGATGCTCGCATTCGAAGGTGAGGAATGAAACCAAAGAAAGGATTGTAGGGTGAATTCCAAGATGATTGCCAGTGACATTTCTAGAATTCTCTTCCCCTGATTATGTGCAGAACCTACGGAGAGGATGGGCCTCAGTTTCCTGATTAAGTCATATTACAGGTGAGAAAGACTGTTTTGCTGCAGTTAAGGCTACTCGATGGTTGGACTTAGTATTTGGCAAAAGAGACATGGTCCATGTAGATTTGACCCAATTATATGAGCTTTTTAATATCTATATATAAGCCGGGCGTGGTGGCGCACGCCTGTAATCCCAGCACTTGGGAGGCTGAGGCAGGAGGATCGGTGCGAGTTCGACACCAGCCTGGGCTACCAAAGTGAGCTCAAGGCCAGCCTGAACTGCATAGCGAGACCCTGTCTCAAAAAAAAAAAAAAAAAAAAATCTGTATATAGAGATTAAAGACAGAGGAAGTAAGAGATCTGAGGAAAGAAATTCAACCTGAGGGAGCTTCTCCATTGAGTCACTGAGAAGAAAGAGAGCTGGCACTAACAGATGAGAGCACTCCCAGGAGTCAGCAGTAGACTGAGAAGCCCTGCAGCCCCCAGGACTTCTGCAGATAAACACACGCACGTGACAGCCCAGGCTTGGGATAGGAAATCAGCCAGCTGACACCTCAGAAGCATCCTCTTGGAACTCTGTGAAAGAGCCCAGCCCAACAGTGCTGGGCTTCTAACTTAAATAGAAACCAGGATAAAGAAGATGGGTGTTGTTTTGACCTCCTTAGGCTATACTCATTGGTTGCAGAGCAATGGAAAGAATGCAGAGGCCACAAACTAGAATTTAAACTGGAGGCATTCTGAGCAGAAGTCCATTCCCCTCCCACTGCAGAAGCTGCCTCTGCCTGCCAGTCCATCTGTGAGGAGAGGTTAGGAGTATTTACTGAACAATTAGATTCTACAAGTAGTTATGGAGAGCCACTCTCTTCACAGCCCTAGAGTAGGCAGTGGATATACCAGATGATTAAGACTGGGCAGCACCCCAAAACAAGCTTGATGGCTAGCACGAAAGACAGGCTAGAGGCAGATGGCAGTCAGAAAAACAGTGCCCTGTGAGTGCGAGGTGGTGAAGGCTGTGAGAAAAGAGACTTTGGGCTTGCGCATGAAGCCTAGGTTGGAAGCCATGGGTGGGAGGGGTGAGTGTGTGTGTGTGTGTGTGTGTGTGTGTGTGTGTGTGTGTGTGTGAAGGTACGGCAAATGAAGAATCACAAAGCACGCAATATGTTTGTTATGATAGGTAGCATGTGGCAGAGGGGTTGTGAAGTACACAAGTGGGAGATGGAGCTAGAATCATGGGCCAGAGCAGATGGAGAGGGACATTACGTGCCATGATATGTCAGCGGAGCTAGTTCCTCAAGGAAAGAATATCTCTGTTCTGCCAGCCATATCTTCTCAGGGACTCCATAAAAGTCAATAGGCAACTTAGTACTTAACATTCTAGGCTGTCTTACATGAACTAAACTATAAGTTCTAAGACCTCTGCTTTCATATTGGCTTTTTTTTCCTATTTCCTTTAATCTGTAATTTGTTCAACAAACATTTTCCCATGGAGCTCTTCTTGCTAGACATGCCATGCACAAATTCCAAGTTACTGATAGGGTTGCAAGGCTTTTTTGATCCTGCCTTGGTTTGGGAGGAGTTAAGGGGAAATGGAAGGGATCAAGAAAACCTTTTCAGAAGGGGAGATGAGAATGTGACTCCTGGAAAGTGAGGAAAGAAGGAGCCAGGAAATAGCAAAGACTTCTCTTTTTCAAGACATCCTGGAATTCTCTATGCCCGAAGGACCCATTCCTTTTGATGAATAGCAGCCTTTAGCAGGAAGATGTATGCAGGTTGCCAGAACGAGTTCATAGTTGGCAACTCTGCCTTGCTTAATTGGATGCTGAGCAATGAATTACTATGCATTCTTTGCCTTAATTACATAACGGCTTTTGTTCATTAAAATCTGACATAATGACACCATAAGCAACAAAGCATTTCAAGGAGCCCACTGGAAGAACTGTTTTTTTTTTTTTTTTTTTCTCCAGCAGACCTCACCTCTCAACTCTCAGGGTTGGACCTTTTCAATCCATAATAAAGGGGAATGAGAAATGTGGGTGGCTGAAATTGTTTTGAATCTTGACTACAGTGCTTATTTTATGAATGTGTTTGTCAGCTATGGTTAACTCCTGTAGACTGAAAGGCTCGAACGAGTTATTTATTCCTTACAATGTGCAGGCTGAAGCCCCAGGTCAGGGACCAGTATGTTTGGATTACAATGGGGACTCCTCTAAGTTGCTGGTGTCTCAGCTGTGTCTGGCATTTCTTAACACTAGTCCTGTAATGTCTAGGTTCTGTCTTTTTGCCCTCCTAACTTCAATGTCCTTAAAGGTCCTGCTTCTAAGTTACAAGTACTGAATGCTAGTACTTCAGCGTATAGAATTTTAGTAAACACTATTTTGTAAATATCAATGAATGTATAAATTTATCTAAATTCATGAATTTGTATACTTTTAATGAGTACAGTTTATTATAAACTATATGTCCATAAAATTGTTTCTATTTTTTTAGAAAGTAGATGTGAAATTGTATTTATTTATTTTTTGTTTCTAAAAACTGAATAGGCCAAAAGCAACCAGAATTTGACTCTGCAGACTTAATACGCACCTTTAAAAAGCTTTAAAAGGTTATCACTCCACAATGCAATTATTCCAGTCACCTGATACTCCGGGAAACATTTGTAGCAGAAATCACTCTTCCTGAAAGCTCTCATCTACTGGGCTTACAGCTGTCAGTATGACCAGGCCCTACAGGACAGCAATGAATGCTTTCCTGTACTTCTTGATCCTAAGGTATCTCCTGCTTTTCCCCAGTGAGCTTTGCACACTGCAAATCCTGAACTCCACTTAGTTTTAGAGGCTCCAAGGACCCAAATTAAAGGCTATCCCCCAACTCTGAGAAATTGGGCCTCAGGCCAACTTCATGGAGTTATTTTCAAAGGGCTGTGGGAGAGCTGCAGTGTGAATGAAAGAATTTAGGAGTAGACTGGCTTAATATAGTACCTGTAGATTCTTCCCTTGGGCAGGTCACCCTCTAAGGCTGATGCTTCCCAAGAGCTTCACACTTCAACATACTCTGCCCTCCTCGTGCATCCTTCATAGAGTGTGCGTATGCCTTAGGCTCTCCAGACCTGGCCTTCACATAATGTGCTGCTGGATGATGATGACCTTCCTGGTCTAAAGATTGTCTATGAATGTAACAGAAGCAAAGCACTCTGGAGACAATGAATCCCAAGGAATCTTGAGGCTTTTAATGTAATCCTTACCAAACTGTACTTTGTGCATCCTACTATGCTGAGGGAACTTTTCTAAAACCCAGATGAATCATATCACTTTGTTATAATTATTCATTATTCATGCAGAAGGTTTACCAAATCTGTGTTCTCAGCACTAGCCATGTGGAAATGAATAAGATATAGTTCCTACCCTCTAGGAAATTCCTGTTTGGCAGAGGTAGGTAGACCTAAAGTTTCTGAAAAGAGATAAATGCCACAGAAGGCTGTGGCTGGATAAAGATGATAGATTTAGGAAAGCCATAGAAGGGAGATGTCAGTGCTGTCTGTATCTCAAGTGGGTGTCAGAAAAGGCCTCAGAGAAAGTGACCTATGAATAAGGCCCTGAATTTATAGGATAGGTCATTCTTAGAAGAGAAAGCTGCGCCTGTAATCCCAGCACTCGGGAGGCTGAGGCAGGAGGATTGGTGCAAGTTAGAGACCAGCCTGGGCTACAAAAGTGAGCTCAAGGCCAGCCTCAACTGCATAGTGAGACCCTGTCTCAAAAAGACAAAAAAAAAAAAAAAAAAAAAAAAAAAAAAAAAAAAAAAAAAAAAAAAAAAAAAAAAAAAAAAAAAAGAGAAAGCTGCATCAAATAAGGTATGAAACAATGAGGACCACTTAGCCACATTTTTCTTAAAATAAATCAGATTTTTGAGACAGATGAAAAGCTTATATAAAAAAAAACTTACCCATTACCCTAATTACGCTATTATTTATGTTGTTTTTTTATTTTATTTTATTTTATTTTCTTGTTTCAGAACCTTTGTTTGTTTATTCACTCGTTTTCTCTTTATGGCCGGCTCAACCCACCCCAAGGGCAGGGCTGGCGCAGCATGTGGTGCCGGGGATCGAACCGTGGTCCCTGAAGCCGCCCAAGCTTCCCCAAGCAGGCGCTTTGGACCACTGAGCCATCCCGCTGGGCCCCCTTTATGTTGTTTTTAAGAGCTTCTATCTATCACATATTCTTGAGTTTGGAGATTTAGAAGGAAAAAAATTCACATTTAAATATATGATTCTTCCTATTGCTCAATACTGAAACCTTCTCTTTTCAATTTAACAGGGCTATTGAACATGCTTTTATGCACAAGACATTTTAGGGAACAGAGCAATGAGTGATACAATCTTATCTTCGAAATATGTGCATAATATAGAGCAGATCATATAGAAGCACAAATGACTTTATGGACCTTTCAACTTTGGAACATTAAGCTGAAAAAAAATCACTACTTTATTTTCCTGATATAAAGTACAAGCATCACAACAAAACCAACTAACTCATTACCTAGTACTTAACCCTTCACCAAAGTTGTAACTTATATATTTTTATGAACAACAACATGAAATAGGACACTGATCCAAAGTTAACTGTAGGTTATTCTATTTGGAAAAGAGGTCAGTCTGTGCAATTAAACTGTTGGGTCTGTGGCATAGGCTTCTTGTGAGACTTCCTAGAGAAAAACCCAGAACCCATAAATAAGAATCAATACTCAATCTACTCTTTATGACAAGAAGATTTTCACGTAGATCTCTTACTGTCTACCACTATCTGTTGGAGCAAAAAGTAGTGATTAGATGAAGACAGATATTTTTACATCCCCCTACATGCCAATTGTGTGTTAGAAGCCATGCAATTTCAATGGAAACACTTGTATCCACTTAGGCTCTCCTGGGGCTGAGCCAATGGTGTCCAGGGTCAATGATGTTTTGGTTCATTAGAATAGAAACTTGATTACTATCTCCTTTGGAGTACAAGCAAGGCAAAAGATTGGGGATGATGTTTGAAGTCCACCCAGAGGTTTCATCCACACCCAACTGTGCAAGTAACCAGGGAGATCTCTGGAAGCTCTACTAGGCCATGACACTGAAAATGTTAAGTGACAAATTCCAAAATCATCTGCATATAAAATTTAAAAGATTGACCACAGATCCTTTAAGGATTCTTCCATACCCAACAGATCCTGAAATACATCCTAGCCAATAGTCTCCAAGTGCATTAATATGCAGAAAAAACTGAACTCATTTTAGTGATCAGGCCTTTGTCCTAACTCCCAATACAAACAATGCCACTAAGCTCAGCTAGGCCACAGCTGAACTCAGAAATTACGACTGTCCCATATTAGCTGAGCCTATAGTACAATCTGGGCTTGTAGTAAGTTTCACTAATCAAATGATGTGCATTTCTGCTGATTGCAAAGAAACCATCAGACTCTTTTTCAATATAGGAATACAGTGCTAATCCATGTGATTAACACAAAGATGAAGCCCATTTACTATCCTCTGACCCAGAAGATGAGGCCAGGCTTGCTTTGTACTGTCCTTGGCTTCCGGCTTTCCTCTGGATTCTCCTGCTATTCTAAGCTTGGCCACATACTCATAGTAATCAAGCTATTTAGGAAAAAAAGTCACATACCTGGACTTGGGTCACTGAAGCTCTGCCATGTATCTTCTTCTTCCCTCTTAACTATCAGAAAGCAAGTGATGAGTGATCATTATGTCCTCTTGGTCTTCGTCAATTGATTTTTTATCTCTCACTCTGATCTGAGACCTGCCCACCTACATGGGTTAACTTTGGTGGTAGTCTCCCTACCAGCTCATATTCTCAAATGATTTCAAAAATTAAATCTTTAGAAAGTGTAAATAAAGAGTAATTTAAAATTTCTCTTTGATTGACTTCTCTGGCTCCAACATCTCTTAATTTATAACTGAGAAAATGGTTGCCACTTGTCTCAGGTATATTTGATATTCCACTGTATTATGATGGCCCTGCATAATTTATTAAGTAAGAATCTGCCGGCAAACTCTCAAAACTTGCATCTCCTCTAGAGAAATTTTCTCCTACTTTACTGGATCCTCTCTGGACTTTTGGCCTAAATCTTCCTCCACTGTGCCTCAGTAGGTGGCTTCAGTTACTCTGACACTCAAAGGTTCTTAGGAATTCACTGATAATTTGTACTCCTTTAGAGAAAGAACTCAAATTAAAGTTTCTCTCCAACTGTGTTAATTTCACTCTGAGGAACATACTAAGGTGAAGGGTAAGATTGCAAGGCCTCATTTTCCAGTAGTGAAAAACCATCAAGATTTACAGAAGCCCCTGCACAGGCATAATAGGGTGAAAGAGACTCCATTTTAATGGAGGGTCACTTAAATTTACTTCAATCATAGGCAAACTTGCTCCCTCACTCCTCCCATGTAGCTAATCATAAATCCACTTAGAGAAAACCAGAGTCACAAAATTAGAGCACATATTTAGGACAACTAGGGAAATTTGACAAACATTAAACCTCATTGCTCCAGGACAGATAGATAGCTGAAAACATCTGGATAATGGAAACATTCTTATAAAACTCCCGAAAATGGTATCATGTTTTTACTATGGAAATCTGAAAATTGTATCACTAAAAAGCAAAGTTCAGGTGGATACTGACAACTTTGAGAGTCCTGACTTTGGGTTAGTCATTAGCTCACAATAAAACCTTTCTTGTTCCTTCACACTTGGTCTCTTTTGTGGAGACTTATCTTCACTTTCTGTCATCTGCTGCTACAGATAGGCCTGGATTTCATCCTTTGATTGAATATCTGTCCTACATAATAATAACACTTAAGAGTTAAATTGGATGCCAAGGAAGTGCAAAGTGCAGAGAGGGCAGAGAGGATGGCCTCCGTTGTCTAAAGGGCCACTTAAGACCAATGAAGTTACCACAAAAGGTCAGGGATGGTAAAGATTTTTGGTAAATCTTACCAGGACTCTTACAATGACTCTTAAACAAAGTTCTCATTTTCCAGCCCTGCTTTCTTCTGATTCAGCCTCTAGTTTGAGCCTATATGATTTCATGAAATATAGAATTGGGTTCTAAGTATACTCTTGGAAAGGAAAATCATAAGCAGACCTCTGGGATAAGGAACATAGGGATGACCTTGCTTAAGAATAAATGGCACCTGTGTGTCTGTAAGCATAACTTCCTAGAGAATTCAGGCTCTGACAAGAAAACATACACACACACACACACACATACAAACACACCTCAACCTTAGAGGAGGCTGTGAGGTGGGGGAGGAAAATGAAAAGGAACAACAACAAAAAATGAAATAACTTACAAATTCAAAATTTGGCTAGCACAACCGTGATAAAATCACCATGGTATTAGTAAAAAAAAAAATAGACCTGAGGATCAGTGGAGTAGATCAGAAGATGGAGAAGCAAATACAAACACACTCATCCACCTTATTTTCAAAACAGGGGCCAAACATTTACTGGAAGAAAGATAGCCTCTTTAATAAATGGTGCTGGAAAAACTGGCTCTCCACATGTCAAAAACTAAAACTTGACCTAGGTCTATCACCATGCACTAAACTGAAATCAAAATGGATTAAAGATCTAAATATTAAAAGAGAAACCCTAAACCTCCTACAGGAGAAAGTCAGAGAAAATCTTGAAGACATTGGGGTAGTCAAGGAGTTCATCGACAAAAATCAAAATACACATTTAACACTTGAAAGAATCAACAACTGGGACCTCCTTGGCAAGAATTTTTTTCACCTCAAAAGAAATTACCAACAGAGTGAAAAGAGAACCCACAAATTTCAAAAAGATTTTAACTAATAAGTATTCAGACAAAAGTCTTCTGTCTAGAATTTATAAAGAACTAAAAGCCATTAGGGTCCCAAAATTCAAAGACCCAAACCAGAAATGGGCATGTGAGATGAACACACACTTCTCAGAGAAAGAAATTCAGCAAGCCTCTGAGTACATGAATAAATGCTCTACATCACTAGCCATCTGTGAAATGCAAATCAAGACAACACTTAGATACCATCTCACCCCAGAAAGAATAGCTACTACAAATAAATCAACCAACAACAAATGTTGGAGAGGCTGTGGGGAAAAAGGAACACTTCTCCACTGCTGGTGGGAATGTAGACTGGTACAACCATATGAAAAGCAGTGCAGAGATTCCTTAGAAAACTAGAACTGGAAATCCCATTCAATCCAGCTATCCCTGTACTAGGAATTTTCCCAGAAGAATTGAGAACATCCTATCGTAGTGATATCTGTAACTATGTTCATAGCAGCACAATTTGTGATAGATAGTCAAATCTGGGAAACAACTAAATGCCCATCATCTGAAGAATGTTTGGAAAAGATGTGCTATTTTCATAAAACGGAATATTACTCAGCTATATGGAATGATAAACTGGAAGATTTCATATATAAGTGGATGTATCTTGAACATATACTTATAAGCAAGGTAAACCAGACCTACATGTGCAAATATCACATAGTCTCCCTAGTGTAAGGACTCAAAAGAAAAATAAATAAATAAATAAATAAATTAATTAATTAATTAATTTGGGGGCATACCAGGAATCAAACTCTGGGCCTTGCACTTTCTGCATCCTCAATCCCTATATTTTTTTTTAGAAGAGTGATTTAAATACAAAATGCATTTGGAAGAGTTAAAAAAATTAATGTTTACTGAAAGTATTAATGTTTAATTATTTGACCAATCTTACCTATCTTTATGTATTAGTCTAAATAGATTTGATGATGAAAATATGGAAGACAACCATTGTTAAATTTTTGTTGTTGTTTTGAAATTCTGTACTATATGTACTTTTGCTTGCTACTGTTTTTCTATGTTTGTTTCTGCTATTTTTACTCTTTAAAATAAAATTTTAAATAAATAAATATATAAATAAAGATGTGGGTAGCACAAACAAAATGACAGTAGTAATTAGCAACAAAATTGACCATCTTAATTTTTGTTGTTGTTGTTTGTTTTTATTGTTGTTGTTGTTACAGGGTATCACTACACAGCAAGGACTCATAGTGATCCTCCTGTTTCAGCCTCTTTAGTGCTGGGATTACAGGCATGTACCACCACACCTGGTTTTAGGGCTGACACTGCATAATGTACTAGGAAAGGAACTGGTCTTTGCGCTTGCCTAGGAGGTGCTTTTAAACCAGTGAGTTGTCTTTCCAGCCCTGAGCCTCTTGACTTTGGCTACAACAAATTGGCAGCAAGTTACAGCAAAACTGATCCAGAATATAAATGGCTTGAAAATAACAACTTTGGAAAGACTAAAAAGGAAGTAGATCTTTAGGAATCAGGAACTGACAGGCAAGGTGGAAGCTACAGAGAAGTTGCAGAAGTGGATCACGAAACAGGGAAAAGAATCAAGCAGGAAAGGAGAAAAAAAAAAAAGAAGGAATTGGATAAGTCCTTGGATAATTGTATTGGGTAACTGTATCGTTGATTTCTACTGGTCTATTATAAGGAACCTTCAATGCTTTCTTTTTCCTTTTTCTTCTTTTTTCCTTTTTCTTCTTTTTTATTTTTTGACCAATTTTGCATGCTTATATTTGTTTATCTGAACAACTAATTTGAAAAAAGCGGTATGTAGTATAATAACCATTGCTTAATTCCTATCATTTTATTTAGTGAAATCATGTATTGTTTCTAATTGCCCTATTCTCTTAAAAATGAATGAATGATGAAGCTGTCTGGATGCTTACTCCTGTTCCTTGGAAGGGGACATTGTCTCCACAATAGCAAGCAAAGCCCCAAGGCTGGGAAATCCAAGGAGATGCCACCAGGAACATGAAGGCAGCTCACAATCCCAGAGATCATTAAAAACCATGACTTATTGGAGCCCCAAACCCCAGATCCTGGAAAGGAACTACTTATTAAAAATATGGAGAAATTTATTTTCCTTCTTTTTTTTTAATGACCTTTTTTCTCTTTTCATGTGCCATTCAGAGGCAGAGTTGGAGAAATTTTCCTTTCTACTTTTTTTTTGTTCTTTAAATTCCCCTTGTGTTTTCTCTTATATTGTATTTCTTCTTTGTTCTATTCCATTATCTTTTATTATACTGATAGTCTTCTACCCCTTCTTTAGATCCTCTATGTCACTTTTCTCTCATTATATTTCATTTTTCAAATTTTTCATCTTTCATTGCCCCTTTCCCCACCTTCAGATCATTACTAGAATAATAATATAACTCCATGAATGTTTAGATAGCTATACAGCCGTTGAATTGTTTTCTATGATTAGGGGAGGCAGGCCAGGGATAGAGCTCAGCAGCATGAGTAACGTGCCTAACTGGCAAGTGCAAGATTGCCAGTTTGATCCCTGGTACTGAAAAAAGAAAAAAGAAAGAAAGAAAGAAAGAAAGAAAGAAAGAAAGAAAGAAAGAAAGAAAGAAAGAAAGAAAGAAAGAAAGAAAGAATCTGCTGGTTGGTTAGTGGAGGCATTGTTGTAGCATGTAGTAAATATTTATTATTTGTAAATATTTGATTTATTTTAGTATGTATGCTCTAAATGTAGCTCTTTTCTATGATTAAGAGTAGTACATTGCTTGCTGGTTCTGTGGTTAAGGGTGGTACATTGTTGGTTCTTAAGTCAGAATCCAGTTTGCTTCAGTTACTATTACTGTTGCTGATTTACTTGCTATTCCATGAAAGCATACTTGTGTGTTTTTAAATGTACATCAATATGTGGATCACCTTTGTGTCATTATCATTACGGCAATCCATCCCTGGAAAACTGGAGTAGTGGGTCAACTACCCTGCATCCTCTCCTCCCAAGTTAATGGAGACGGTCATGCTGTAGACAGCCAAATTAGATAGAAATATTATAGGCAGTCAGATAGGGCAAGGCCCTTGAGGGCAATATGGAAAGCAACTTGACTATACAGCTTTGCAAGAGACAGGTACCCCACTTGTGGGCCAGACCTTGAAACAAAAGAGTAAATAAAATACAGGCACCTACTTCCTTAAAGTTAAGTATCAGGGATTGATATTCTAAGTAAGTATCAATCAACCTAAAAGAGCCTAAACGAGCCAGAAACTCAACCCCAACCAAAAAAACAAAACAAAACAAAACAAAACCCTTATTCTGTATTCATGCATGATTGCTACGTGACTTGCTTCCCAATTTGTTCCCCATTTAATCAATTTTACCTGAACAATGATGCTTGTAATGTCATTGGTTGACCATAACTTTGTCCCACCTCATGACCACCTAAGCAACTTCCCTTGGTTTTCACCTTAGGTCCACCTTATCACATGGTTTTGCCCTATAAGACCCCTAAAAAAGACAATTTCTCGGGCAACCCACTAGGGTCCCCCTTCTGTTCCCCTCTTGGACAGAAGCTTTCTTTCCCAATAAGTATTCTATTCTAAACCTCTGCCTTGTTCCTAAAACTCATTCTTCAGTTTTAGAGAACACGAACTCATCCAAGTATCTTTTTAGGTTGAGAGGTCAGTTTTTCTTCCTGCATCAGTCAGATCATGGAACAGAGACAAAGGTGTGTATGTCGTTAGCCACACTCAGACTGCATCACTGAAAGACAGACACTAAAGGTATCATCATGCTTAGTTTTTCTAAATGCCTGAAGTCTCAGCATGAAGCAAAGCCAAACAAAAACGTAAAAATTTATAGAGAGAATAAAACAAGACAACAAAAATGCCTCTCCAAACTGTCAGTGATCCCAAAGCCAAAATACAGGATACTGGGAGGGAATGAAGAAAGCAAAAGCATCACAGCCACATTGTTCAAAGGAAAAACCAAAGAGCTAGTTCAGCACATCAATAGGGTGGTTAGGAAGCTCACAGAAAGAGTAGACAATGGATGCAATAAACAAAATAATAAAGGGGTTTATAGAAGACACTAACAAGGAGCTAGCTCAAATAAATGAAATGATGCACAAACATATTAATATGTTATTATGTTTATAAACTTCTATTAACAAAGAATTAGAGCCCATGGAAGCATTCCAGTAAGGAACTCAAGAGATTAAAAATTCTAACAAAAGTATGTGCAGCAGAAGAAGCAATGTAAGGACAGTGTCAGAACTAGAAGCTAGGGCTACCCTCAGAGACCAATTATTCAGAGTTTAAAACCAAGAGAAGATGAAAAATAGATTCAAACATTACTAGATGGTGTAAGGAAGATTAATCACAGATTAATTAGAATTAATGAAAATTCATAAACAGCACAAATGGCATAAAAATCTGTTTACAGAAATAATGGCAGAAATATATAGAATCCCAAAGGTCTATGATTCAAAAGAAAATTTGTTTATAACATGTAACAGTCAATATCACAATAGCTTAAACTACAGAGACAATATTTTTTCTATTGGATCTTATTGGTACATTTTAGGTATACATAATGATCACACTCATCATGGAGAATTTGTACCTGTACAAGATATAACTTTATTCTTTTTTTTTTTTTTTTAACATTCTCCTAATTTCCCTTTCAGCTCCTCCTCCTCTCCCTATTTACAGAATTTTTGTTTGCATTTTTCCTTTTGTCATGTTTTTTTTTAACCTTTTCCTTCTTTCACATTCTTCCCTTCCTTGTCCACTTCCCTATTTGAATTTTTTTCTGTTTCACAATACCAAATTTATATTTTGGCCCTTGTTTACGCCTTGGACTTCTCATACAAGAGAAATAATGCAGCGCTTACACATGTGTGTTTGATTTGTTTCTCTTAAGAGTATGATCTCAGCCGGGGGTGGTGGCTCACGCCTGTAATCCTAGCACTCGGGAGGCTGAGGCAGGAGGATCAGTGCGAGTTTGAGACCAGCCTGGGCTACAAAAGTGAGCTCAAGGCCAGCCTGAACTGCATAGCAATACCCTGTCTCAAAAAGACAAAAAAAAAAAAAAAAAAAAAAAAAGAGTATGATATCAAGGTGCATTCATTTATCTAGAAATGTCCCAAACTTACCTTTTTCTATGGAAGGGTACTACTCCATTATATAAATCCCCACATCTTCTCTAACTATCCACCAGTTGATGGCCATTTGTGCTGTTTTCAAAATTTGGCTATCCCTGCAAGTATAATAACTTATCCCTGCTTTTTTCTGGGTTCCTGCCATTTGGAGGATGGTTTTTCCATCCTTTGACTTTCAATCATTGCCTTTCTGTTTGAGTTACCTATGTTTTTTGTGTATAGCATATTCTCAGATATTGTTTCTTGATCCATTCTAACAGTCTGTTTCTTTTGATTGGTGAAATTAAACCAATTACACTAATGATTATAACTGATTTGTATTTGTATTGACTTATAGCTCCACATGATTTTCCTCTTGCTGTTTTCTCATTTTTCCACTGTTTAATTATTTGCCTCACCTAGTGGATTATTTCTGTTGGGGTTAATGGGGTTGTAGTCTTTGTTAACTATTTCTAGGATGTCCTTCTGACATTTTGGAGCACTGGTTTGGTGGGAACAAATTGCTTCAGGTGTTTTCTCCCATGGAAGTACCTATTTCTCTATCAATTTTGAAAGATATTTTGAGGAGTACATCAATCTGGGGTGGAAGTTGTTTACTTTGATGGCTTGAAATACTTCAAGTGCTCTTTGACTTGAGAGTTTGTGCTAAAAAGTCAGCTGAGAGTCTGATGGGCTTCCCTTTTATCTCAATTAATCTTCTCTCTCTTTGCTGGGATAAAACACCCAGCACCCAAAATTAAGGAAAGAGAGGTTTATTTACCAGTTAGTGGAGTTTTCAGTTCATACTCAGCTGGCCTCATGGCAGCATGGCACAAGGAAGAGGACAACTCACAGTGGTGGAAAACAGCAAAGAGCAAAGGTGATAAGGAGGGGCAGCAGCAGCAGCAGCAGCTGAGGCAAGTCTCTTTTTTCCTTATATTGTCTTCAAGCTGCATAGCCAAGGGTGGGTGTAGCACTCTCATTTATAATCCAAGTTTTGGATCATGAATTAATCACAAAGTCTAGCATCCTGCCCTAGGAGCTATGTGAGGCCTCGGGGGAACAACCAGACACAAACTATAATGCCTTTGTAGGTAATTTCTTTCTTTTTTTCTATCAGCTTTTAATATTCTATTCTTGTATTGAATTTCTGGAGTCTTGACTATTAAACACTTCACTGTGGATTTTTTTTTTTTATCCTGGTTAATTGAAGTTCAATATACTTCATTAGTGATGTCAAATTTCTTTTCCTTGACAGGGGAATTTTTTGCCATGTCTGTGAACATGTATTCTTATATCTTTTGGGCTATATCTTGCTATTTCCTTTACTTCAATAAACCTTATACTATTCTTCCTTGCACCATGAAGCAACTTCTGGATTGATTTTTTCATAGTCTCTTGCTATTTATAGGAAGTATTTCTTTTCATGATAGATAACTACACTCACCATGTTTCCCATTGTGGTCACCATCTCTGTAGTTATCTGAGAAGGTATTTCTAACTTCATCTTTTTTTCTAGAGGCTCATTTATTTGCATTGTACCACTTCAGAAAAGCCAGGGGTTGGCTTTTGGATTGTCCCACTTTATTTGCATTTGGTGAGCTGTATGTTAGGGGCTGCATCTTGTTTAAGTGTCTTCTCACTTTTATTTTATTTTTTAGGTTAATGCTTGTAAATAGCCTATGGTGAGTTGCTTTATTGCTAGTCGTTAGAACCCTTGTTTAGAAATAACTACTTCTCAGTGGTGTGTTGTAGGTATAGTTGGTTTTGGCATTTCAAGTTTATTGAACAATATTATCTCTTCAATTTGTTAAGGCTAGTAGATCATTGCCTGCATGGCCTCAACTCTGGTTCTTTGGCACTGGCCCACAGTATTTTCTGTGATGCTTATGGAATCTTAGCTTTGTTATGCCAGGAAGAATAGCTATTTAGAACAATTATGTCATTTTGGCAAAAGTGGCACAATCAGCAATAATAACACATCAAATGTAGCCTAGAAAATGATAAACTGAGGTACCTATTAATTTGCTACCTTTAACCATATGAACTAGATTTGTGATCATATGAGAAAACCTAAGACAAAGACAAAAACTTTAGGCAGTAAATAAACCCTTAGCATACCAATTTCACCTTCAAATTTAAGAAGGGCTAGGAGAAAAATAGAGAAATAAAAGTAAAGGAAGGGATTATAGGTAAGGCTGGAGAATAAAAGGGCATCACATAAACTTTGAGAAGCTGGTACAGAAGACAAGGAAGGAAGAAAGAGAAAGAAAGAAAGAAAGAAAGAAAGAAAGAAAGAAAGAAAGAAAGAAAGAAAGAAAGAAAGAAAGAAAGACAGGAGAAAAACAGAATCACATGACCACCACAAAAAACTAGAAATCATACTCGCACTCATATAAAACCAAGATCAAATGATGAAGGACTGTTATGGTTTGTATCTACTTGTTCCCACAAATTGTCATGCAATCATGAGGTGGGGACTTCTAGTGCTTGAGTCTGACACATGATCATGGGATTATGGATGATCCAAGGATGAGACTATGGGTCTGAGTACTGCTGTGACTATGGGTGTAGTCTGAGGATGATATCCTGAGACAGAGAGCCTGAATGTAATAGAAGAGAGACAGAGAAACAGACTCCTTCTCTGTTGCCTCTGTTGCTGTCCTGCCACCACGAACTGCTGCCCTCTGTCATGTGCAAATCTGCCTTGGAACCAGCAGAGTATGGGCTGAAACCTCCAGTAACTGTGAGCCAAATAAACCTCTCCTTCCTTCATTTTGGGTGTCAGGTATTTGTCCCCGCAGCCAAAGAAGAGTAACTGAGATAAGAAAAAATAAAAGAAAGAAAAGAAAAGAGAGCAAGAGAGAATGAGAATGTCCACTTCCAGGTTTGTCTGTGCTGTCACTGGTAGGCAATGTGTGGAGAGAGCCAGATCAGTGTTGGTTCATCCCAGTAAGCCAAGCATAGATTTATTGTGAGGTAGTGGCTAATCTCAGGCTCCCACACCTTTGTATCCTCTGAAGTTTAGACTGGTTTCTGGCCATCAGCCTGGGACCAGGTCTATATTGCCTGAAGTCAGCAGTGCACTGTCTGTGGGCTTGAACTTAGCTGGGAGCTGCTAGAAGGAGCCAGCAATTGCTATATGTTCTGAGCATAGATGGTCCCTCTCCAAGATGCTCCTGGCCATTCATTCTCTCACACAGGACACCCAGTCCTGCAGTACCCAGTGCCAGCTGGCACAGTCCTCCATGGCCACTGCACCTTTCCACTGCTATGTCTTTCTGTGGAGGTGTCTGTTGTTGGCAGCAGTCACTGTGTGTCTACAGGTTTCAATGGCTCCTCCCAACCACTGAATGCCAACTCAGGGAGAAGGCTGCTAATGTTACCTCCTCTTTTGGTGAAATTCCTCTCTTTGCTCTCCCAGTGGACTTCTATTCTCACTTTAGATACTTCCTGGGGCCAAGGGACCCACTTCCCTCCTTCACAGGACTGGGGAGATAGCTCAGCAGATAACTGCCAGCCTGGTAAGTGCAAGGTCATGAGTTCAATTCCTGATACAGAAAAAGTATATTTCTAGAACCTTAAAGGCTGTTATGGAAAAGTAATTTTTTGGTAAAGTGAACTTTCTAGATTTACAACAGACTTCACAACACAAACCTTAAAGGCCAGGAGAACTTGAAATGAAGTTTTCCAAGCCCTAAAAGAGATCCACATTTAATCCAAGTGTATATGTTCTACAAAACCATCTCTCAAAATTTAGGAAAAATAAAGTTTTTCAGGAGAAGCATCTCCTGAAGAAATTCATAGACATGAAATCAGCACTCTAGAAACTTCTCAAGGATATCCTAGAAAGAAACAAAGCAGTCCTCAGTGCCAAAAGTTTAATTGAATGAATATACCAGGTATGGCAAGCAATTAACTAAAAGAAGGGATGAAGAAAAATGAGCAACATATAATAAATGAACAGCAATAAGGCAGTGCTTTTAGTAATAACTCTTAGCAATAGTGGCTTCAATTTTCCAATCGCAATACAGAATGGACCAAAGACATCTCAGCACATTAAATACCTGTTTAGGCAAGTGGAGGGACCAGGGTTTGATTCCCTGACTACATGCCACACTGGCCCTGCCACCCAGCACACTGATCAGCCACCAAGTCTGGGCATGGTGGCACATGCCTGTAATCCCAGAGCTTGGGAGGATGAAAACGGAAGGATTACTGGGATTCTGAGCTGGGGAGTGAGACCCTGGACCAAATAAATTAGGGGAAAAAAAAGAAAGGATACAAAACCAACAAAATTAAGCATAGCTATAGTGGGAAACCTCAAGACCCCGTTGTCACATATGCACTGATCTAGGACAAAATGAAGGAAAGTCCAAGAGGAAAGTTTGTAGCCATGAATCACCACAACAGGAAAAGAAAATTGTAAAAATAAGATCATAAGTTGAGACTTAAAAATATGAAGAATCAATGAATTGAATATTTTTAAAAAGAAAACAAAACTGACAGACCACATCCAACCTTATCAATGGACAAAAAAAGACCCACATCAATGCTATTAGAAATCAAAAAGATGAAAATTCCACAAACACTGGTGAAATTCAGGTTATTAGTTGTTACAGTTTGTATCTAGTTGGCCCCCAAAGCCTCATGTAAATCATGGGGCTGTCAAGAGTATGGCTCAAGGGATGGGGCTAGAGGACTCAGGTGGGGCTTGAAGAGTGGGGCCAGAGAGGCGCAAGCCATTAAACTGACAGCATGCACCTCCCCTGTCACCCCCACGCCTGGTGGTTTCTCTTGGAGGTATGGAGTGGATCATCCTGGATGGTGCTCAGTGTCTCAAGTTCTTGGTGTGTAATTCAGGCTGCATTAAACTATGAAACCTCCAGTAACTGTGAGCTAAATAAACCTTGCTTTCCCTAAGCTTGCATGTTGGGTGTTTGTCTCAAAAATGAGAGAAGAGTAACTAAGACAGAATTTGGTAACAGAGGAGTAGAGCCATTGCTGTGGCTAAACTTGACCATGTAGATTACAAGCTTTTGGAAATGTATTATGGGAAGAGAGAGGAAAGGTTGGAGATGTTGCCTATGAGCAAAGCTCTGGAACAGTTTCAACACTTCTGTAGGGGAAGTAAGAGCTCAGACTAGAAGACTGATAGAAAGCCAACTTGTAAAGACCAGGCTGGTGAGGTTTCTTCTGGAAAAAGGACTGCATTGGACAGCAGATCACCTGAGGTTCAATACACACAAATTAATAAATGTAATATATCGTATAAACAGAAGCAAAGACAAAAATTGCATAACCTACTATAGTTGATATAGAAAACACATTTGATGAAGAATATAATTGAAGAAAGTAGATATTAAAAGAATTTATCTCAATCTGGTAAAACCTATTTATGAAAAAACAACAGCCACTATCATATTAAAAAGGTAAAAGCTAAGTCTTTGCTTTGAGATCTAGAACAGGGCAAGGATATTTACTATCATCACTCCTATTCAGTATTGTTGTATAGCAGAAGGTCGATTGTTGTTAATGAACAGCAGGAGATAGTGCAAATGATATAGAAAGCATGTTCATAGACATGGCAGAAAATTTTCCTATCAGGGAAAAAGAACTTGATATACAGATAATGAGGTATATTGAACTCCAATTAGCCATAAGAAAAAAAAAAAAAAAGCTACAATGAGGCATATCATACTCAAGATTCCATAAATTCAATACAAGAAGAGAATATTAAATATTCTTAAATATTAAAGGCTGGTAGAGAAAAGAAAGAAGTTACCTACAAAGGGAAGCCTGTCAGACTCCCAACTGACTTCTTAGCCCAAGCCCTAAAGTCAAGGAGAGCCTAGAGGGAAATATTTCACATCCTATTGTTCTTAAAACTTTACTTAGAGCAATCAGGCAAGAAGAAGAGATACAAGGTATATGCTTAGGAAATGAAGAAATCTAATTTTCATTATTTGCAGATGATGTGATCCTTTATATAGAAGTCCCTCATATTTCCCCCAAAATATTCCTAGAGTTAGTAACCAAATTCAGTAACTCAGATACAAAGACAACACAAAGAAATCAGTAGCATTTTTGTTTTTTAATGGCTGGCTTAGCCTGCCCTAGGGATGGGGCTGGTGCAGTGTGTGATGCCTGGGATTGAACCACAGTACCTGTGGTTGCCTAAGCATTCCTAAGCAGGTCCTTTAAATCACTGAGCCATCTTGCCAGCATTCTTACACTAATAACAAACTCACTGAGAAAGAAATTGGGGAAGCAGTATCATTCATAATATTGAGAAAAGTGAAATAATTGGAAATGAACCTACCAAATGAATTATATCAAAAGAAACAGCTTCTGCACAGAAAAAAAGAAGACTAAAGTGACAATCTATAGAACTGGAAAAACATTGCTAGCTGCTTCTTAGAAAGAATGCAAATAACTAGAATATATAGAGCACTCAAAAAATCAGACCTTCTCATAAAAGCCAAAATAAAGGGCAACTGAAATAAACACAGATTTCTCAGAAGAAGTCACAATGGCTATTAAATGCATGAAAAAATGTTCAATATTTTTGATTATTGCAGAAATAGAAATTAAAACAACACGGAGATTCCATCTTACTCCAGGAAGAACAACTATCATCAAGAAATCAGAAGAAAATCCTCGGGAAGTTGTGGGAGAAAAGTAACTCTTCTACATTGTTAATGAGAATGTAAACTAGTACAACAATTATGTACAACTTTTTTCCCTTAGAAAATTAAAACCAGACATTTCATTCTGCCCAGCTATTCCCCTTCTGATTATCTTCTCAAAGCAAAGAGATCATAGTACACTGATATATGTATATCCAATTTCATAACACAATTCATGATAGTTAAATCATCAATAGATGAATGGATAAAGAAAAGGTGACATTTATATACAGCAGAGTGCTACTGTAGTATAAAAAGGATAATTTTTAGTTATTTGTAGGAAAACATTTGAGATAATAATGTCAAGTGAAATAAACACAGATTTAAATATTATATAGTTTCTCTTATGTGAGAAATCCCAAATATGAATAAAGAGCAAAATGTATGATAGATAATAGGAAATAAATAGATCCTTTGTAGAAGGGGAGGGTATGAAGAGATGGAAGGGGATAGTAGAAAGGGGAAAAGAAAATGATAGAAGAAATTAAATGTATAGCTGGTCAAATAGCTCAGTGGATTAGAGTGCCTGGAAGCAGGCTCAGGGACTGGAGGTATACTCCCGGGGCCTGCTGTGCCAGCCTCACCCCCAGGGTACGCTGAGATGGCAATTAAGACTGGGCGTGATGGCACATACCTGTAATCCCAGCTCTTGGGAGGCTGTAAATAGGCAGATCACTATTTACAACCCTGATCTAGTAATGAGACTCTGAACACCCATATAACCTTCCCTAAACTACAAAAAAAAAAAAAGAAAAAAGAAAAAAAGAAATTAAATGTATTATATTATACCCATGTGCCAACTCTCCATTAGAAATGTGATCGTTATGCACCACAAATATGTACTAATAAAATATTTAAAAATAAACTTAGCATGGTGGAAAAGATTTGGGCAAAAGGTAAAATCCTGTAGGCTGCCAGATGCTGATTCATCCAGTGAGTACCTTCGGGAAGCCTTCCCAAGCAGAGATTTCAGGATCTGCTTTTAGATAGGAATATGGACGGCAGGACGCAGTTGGATGGATCTGTTCCCATTTCTAGCTAAGGCCAGAAGCACAGCCTGGGAGCTGCCATCCGTATTTCCAGGACTCTGGTCTAAGAGGCAACTTGAGGGCATGCAGGTAGGAAGGAGACCGCCTTCCCTTGCATGTCAGTTGGAAGCAGTCACAGCCAGCTGTCAGCACTGAGCCAGGAGAAGCCAAAAGCAGTAGGAGGCCAGGCCAAGTACAGGGCCCTGGGAGGAAGGTCAGACTTGAGAATGCCGGGTGAGGCCACACCAGGGCAGTGAGGCTGTGGGACCTGGAGTCTGCAGCAGGGCCATGTCTGCAGAAGACACCTAGTTTGAGCAGTGAGCAGAACTCTGGGCTTGGAATGAGATTCAAGGACAGGCAGAACTTACTGGGAAATCAGGGCTAGATTTCAGCACAGAGGCTTGATTGGCTTGGGGAAAAAAAGTAAAGGAAATTACTTTCTTTTATAAGCCCAGAGCAAAACTAGAAGGTTAACTCACCTTCATTATCCACCATTTTCTAGAAATTTCCACTGATTCTGACTTTAGAGGCAAAGCCATCTCAAACCAGCATCATTTACCCATTGAGGGACTGATCCATAGAATGCAATCAAAATATATCAAACATTTAGGGATACCAAAGAATCAGTGTCTTGGCAGAGGAACAGCCTATGTTCATTTGCCTGATTGTGTGGTGCTGAGCAGGGGAAAATGGCTCACCTCAGATGCCATCTGGGTCTCTGGCACTTGCATTTATCAAGTGATTTTTATTTTCAAAACATTTCAAATTTCCTCTAATGAACTTTGAAAAATTATTCATTTTAATACATCCTGAAACCATGGTAGCTTTGAGCATGAAAAAGTCAGGATCAGTTCTCCTTTCTGTTATCTGCTAGGGCTTCCTGAGCATCTCTCTGTAAAACAAGGACCTCTCTTATGGAGATAAGCTTCTCAGCATACTCTGGCATTCTCTTCCGTCTCCCAGGTCCCCAATGATCTGCCAGGCTGACAGACCTTCTGTACTCCATTTGTAAGATAAGAACAAAAACTAAGAAATGGGTTTCTTTTAGGGGAGTGAAAATACCCATAAAATAAACAAGATATATATAGGCATAGCTCAAGAATGCCAGACAATTAGATATAGTACCTGTGATTTGTTTCTTTCTATTGTGTCTCTTTTGTTTCTTCACACACTCATGCAGCTCTCTGACTTTAGAATATGTAATTTGACAGGAACGAGAGGTGGGCAGTATAGTTTCCCCCAGTGATTTGACTCATCCTCATAATTTTAATGGCCTTGATTTGCCGTGCCCTGTGCCTGACCTTGACTCTCAGTGGAAAGGATTCTTTTATCAGTCAGCCTGTCTGCAGCTTGCACTAGAAATCATCAGATGAGTACGTAGGAAATCCAGTCTTTGATGCTGGGTCTGGTGAGACTATTGATTAAAGAATAACCCTCTCTTCCTTTGGCATAAGGTTTTTCTTCTTTGAAATATTCTTTCCTAGCCTGTGCTAGTCATCACCTGAAAGGGAGGGACACCCTGAAGTCAAGACCCAGGGATCCCTCTACCTTGCTATGCTCCTAGTCTTCTCAGTAGGCTCACACATCCTGGTTGAATGTGAACTTTACTGAAGGCCAAGTTCCCCTTCGAGAAGACACCTGTCTCCCTTCATGAGCACACTAGCTGGGGTCCCAAGTTCACTAGGATGGGTAGACACCAGCAACTGCACGACCCAGAGTCAAATACTACCACTGATATGCCTGCAGCATTCGTGGAGATATTTACCTGTAGGCACAAAACCCATGATATGAACCCTTTGCCTTTGTTACAAAGATAAAAGGAGAGAACAGACACAGTAAAGGATCACAAATATTTGCAAACTGTAAGGGTAAGGGTAGCTTAAAGGATGGAATATGGATAGGGTCATGAAAAACTTCTTCCCCCTCCTCTACCAGTACTTCTGAGCATGGTGTCCATTTGCCAGAATCCATGCTAAATACTAAGGGTATAGCAGTCAGCAAGAAAGGCCTGTTCTTTATCTCATAAAATCTACATATTGAGCTTCAGACCTCAGAACCTGCGCTGCTATAGTCATGTCTGCTATAGTACAGGGTGGGCC